>JARWKJ010000001.1:38856181-39141181 GCA_029959095.1 Rhinichthys osculus | reverse complement strand
CACTCACCCTCACACTCACCCTCACACTCACCCTCACACTCTCACACTCTCACCCTCACCCTCACCCTCACCCTCACACTCAGTCACACTCACCCTCTCAGTCACTCTCACCCTCACACTCACACTCACCCTCACCCTCACACTCACCCTCACACTCAGTCACTCTCACACTCACACTCGCACTCACCCTCACCCTCACACTCACCCTCACCCTCACCCTCACCCTCACCCTCACACTCACCCTCACACTCACCCTCACACTCACCCTCACACTCACCCTCACACTCACCCTCACTCACCCTCTCACCCTCTCTCACCCTCTCACACTCACTCTCATACTCACCCTCTCAGTCACTCTCACTCTCACACTCACCCTCACACTCAGTCACTCTCACACTCACCCTCTCAGTCACTCTCACTCTCACACTCACCCTCACACTCACTCACTCTCACACTCTCCCTCACCCTCACCCTCACTCTCACCCTCACTCTCACTCTCACCCTCACCGCCACACTCACTCTCACCCACACTCTCACCCTCACTCACACTCTCACTCACACTCACACACCCTCACACTCTCACCTTCACTCACACTCTCACCCTCACACACCCTCACACTCACCCTCACTCACTCACACTCACCCTCACAGTCACCCTCACACTCACACTCACCCTCACTCACCCTCACACTCACCCTCACACTCACCCTCACACTCACCCTCACCCTCGCTCTCACACTCAGTCACTCTCACTCACCCTCACACTCTCACCCTCACTCACACTCTCACCCTCACCCACACACCCTCACACTCAGTCACTCTCACACTCACACTCTCAGTCACTCTCACCCTCACACTCACCCTCACACTCACCCTCTCAGTCACTCTCACCCTCACACTCAGTCACTCTCACTCTCACTCTCACACTCACCCTCACACTCAGTCACACTCACCCTCACACTCAGTCACACTCACACTCAGTCACTCTCACTCTCACTCTCACACTCACACTCAGTCACTCTCACACTCACACTCACTCTCACACTCTCCCTCACCCTCACTCTCACACTCAGTCACTCTCACACTCACCCTCACACTCACCCTCTCAGTCACACTCACCCTCTCAGTCACACTCACCCTCTCAGTCACACTCACCCTCACACTCACCCTCACACTCACCCTCACACTCACCCTCTCAGTCACTCACCCTCACACTCACCCTCACACTCAGTCACTCTCACTCTCACTCTCACCCTCAGTCACTCTCACACTCACACTCACCCTCACACTCACCCTCACACTCACCCTCACACTCACCCTCACACTCACCCTCACACTCAGTCACTCTCACACTCACCCTCACACTCACCCTCACACTCACACTCACTCTCACACTGTCACACTCACACTCACCCTCACCCTCACTCTCACACTCAGTCACCCTCACCCTCACTCACTCTCACTCTCACTCTCACTCTCACTCTCACTCTCACACTCTCCCTCACCCTCACTCTCACACTCAGTCACTCTCACACTCACCCTCACACTCACCCTCTCAGTCACACTCACCCTCTCAGTCACACTCACCCTCTCAGTCACACTCACCCTCACACTCACCCTCACACTCACCCTCACACTCACCCTCTCAGTCACTCACCCTCACACTCACCCTCACACTCAGTCACTCTCACTCTCACTCTCACCCTCAGTCACTCTCACCCTCACACTCACCCTCACACTCACCCTCACACTCACCCTCACACTCACCCTCACACTCACCCTCACCCTCACCCTCACACTCACCCTCACCCTCACACTCACCCTCACACTCACACTCACTCTCACACTGTCACACTCACACTCACCCTCACCCTCACTCTCACACTCAGTCACCCTCACCCTCTCTCACTCTCACTCTCACTCTCACTCTCACTCTCACTCTCACTCTCACTCTCACTCTCACTCTCACTCTTACTCTTACTCTTACTCTCACTCTCACTCTCACTCTTACTCTTACTCTTACTCTTACTCTTACTCTTACTCTTACTCTTACTCTTACTCTTACTCTTACTCTTACTCTTACTCTTACTCTTACTCTTACTCTTACTCTTACTCTCACTCTCACTCTCACTCTTACTCTTACTCTTACTCTTACTCTTACTCTTACTCACACTCACACTCACACTCACACTCTCACTCTCACTCTCACTCACACTCACACTCACTCCAGCACAGAGGCCAGGCTGCTGCGGATAAGCGCGCACACACACACTCACCTGGCTGTGAGAACTCCAGCACAGAGGCCAGGCTGCTGCGGATCAGCGCAGGGCTCCGGGCCGCTCGAGGGCTGAGGAGGGTCTTGATGGCCTGTAGAGCCGCAGACACCGGCGCCGGGACGGAGCGATCGATCGTCTGAACCGCCGTCTCTCGCAGAACTCCAGTGACCAGGAACAGCACCGTGGGCAGGATCGTCATGCTCCCTACACACACACACATACTAAGATACACTGGCTATCATGTTTCATATGTTACATCCTAAGGCCTCTATGTGTGTGTGTGTGTGTGTGTGTGTGTGTGTGTACCTGCGGGTGAGCAGAGTGAGGGCAGTTCTGCGAGGGCTGTAACTGACGCTGCCACCAGACGGCTGCTGTCTTCACTCAGGTGTTGAGGAGTGCGTCTCTCCTTCTCCTCCTCTTTCCTCTCGTCCTCCTTCAGCTGAGGAAGGTGTCGCACCAGGATAAACACTAGCAGCTCCATCGCAGCGAACACCAGAGATTTACCTGGCACAAGCTCGCCGGTGTCGCCTCCTTCCCCGAGCACTGACACACACTCCTCGTCCCCCTCCACAGCTGCCACAACACACACACACACACACACAGTTATTATCATCAGCTACCACTCGATTGATCTCGCATCCAGACACACCTTGAGCTTTTTTTAAGTGATGGTAATAAAGTATGGAAATTCCCCTTAAGGCATTAAATAAGGCATTTTACCCTGCCTTGCCAAGATAGTGTATAGATGTATATGAATGAGCATATAAGATAATAAATGCAACAGGTAGACTGAGAATGCAATGGTCTTGAGATGCCTTTTTACATGTTTAACTGTTCATAACTTGAAATTCCATCTTCAAAATGCAACACTCATGGCATGAGATGCTGAAAACGTCTCCGGTTACTAACCCCGGTTCCCTGAGAGCGGTAACTCCACGCTGCGGGAACTCCTCCCTTCTCCACTTTAGTTGAAATCTTATAGGCTAACGCCAGCTTGGGACAGCTGGGCAATTGTCACGAAGTATGCAAACACTGACAGGCTCGCGGCTGGTTCCAGTGGTTCAGCTGACACCAAAGGCTTGTTCGTCTTCATGCAGCGCTGCCCAGACCGGTCCGCGGCTGACTCGAAGCAGTGCATGCTGGTTAGAAATTGTGTCCGACTTGATACAGCGCCGACGCCCCGTGACTGTGACGTATGCCATCAAAGTAGCGCGAGAGCGATTCGAGAGCCGCCGGAGGACTCAGCCAGCGCGACTCACGAGCTCTGGTGACGACACAGCTGATCCCCGATTGGCCGAATCCACCGCATGACAGCGATCACGTGTGTTTCGTGTTTATTCGAACACCTTCAGTTCCACTTATGCGCACAAATCTGTTTTATAACCGTAAAATCTCTTTTCATGTAGCCGTGATTTTATATTGTGTCATGTTTATCAAAATAAAACTGATTAAAAAAACGTAGACCTCACTACATTGGTTTATAAATAGTATAGGCTTATTTTGAACGTTATTCTTGTACAAACAGACGCTGTATTAAGCAGTACATGAAGTATTGAATGAAAATACCTCTGAAAAGTCTGTGTATTTGACAAATATTGCATTTATTTCACTTCAGCTGTGGTGAAGTATGCAAACACAGCACGAAACACAATCAGTGAAAGGTTCGCTCTATAAACGCAATACGTTTTTTATAAAAACTGGGTACAATAAGATAATTATTAGATATAAATAAGACATTATTCTACTCAGCCTTCAACCAATGGACATTAAAAGGACATTTAAAAGTGTAAAAGGATCAACAAGGTACTTTCATCCGGCCATGAATAATCCCAAAAGCGCGACTCTTTCCACAGCAATAACGGACGGGTTAAATATCACTGTAGTAATATATATATATATATATATATATATATATATATATATATATATATATAACTTACGTTGCCTTAATCAAAAATGTTCATTAACTTCAGCATTGCGTGACTCTTTTTCAAAATGATATCCGTCAATTTGACAGATAATAAATTCTATTTACCTATTAAACAAACCTGGAAAGAGACGTGAGAATTCGAGGAGAAAAACGAGAGATTCTTTGTGCATTCCAGTGAATTATTAGTGGGATATATCGTAAATTAAATCGTGAGAACAGAGCACAGATTTGCAGGTGATGTTGTCCTTTTCATACTATTACAGCGGATGCAAAGGGAAAAAACTAAATAATCATGAGGAGAAGAAAGCAGCGACTGCCATAGATATTCTCCTTATAACGTCACGTTAAAATAAAAATGTTACGTTATTTTCATGATGTCTGAAAATAAAGCATGAAGGGAAACTGACGGATCAGCTTTCTTTCTAGGGCAACCTTAAGATTTAAAATGATTGGTTTCAGTGTTTTTGAATGGAAGTTCCCCAAACCGGAAGTGCCACCCATAATTCAAAACACAGTAAGATCAGGAATAAGATGGATAGAAGTGTCAGGCAACAGATTAGGAGACGCTTATTTTCTAGATTGCTTCCTAACGCTTCAGATGAGCTGGTCAGTCCGAACGCCTGTCCATCACAGGTTGTGTTTAGCTGAACATGTGTGTGTGATGTGGACTCACTCCTGATGTGCTGCAGGTGCTCCTGTGCGGCGCGGATGGTTTTCTGCACCACCGTCGTCACCTGTAACTGCATGCTCTGCGGGTCACGGGTCAGCAGGAGCCGGTGAAGCACGTTCAGCAGCTCCACAGCCAGCAACTGCAGCAAAACACAACCACACACACCTCAAAACACCGTCACACACACTTCAAAACACAACCACACACACCTCAAAACACCGTCACACACACTTCAAAACACAACCACACACACCTCACACACACCTCAAAATACAGTCACACACACTTCACATTCGGTCAGTTTCATCACGATATTCTAGGGCTCCTAGGGCTAGACATGTTTCTAGTCGACTTAAGGCTGGACAATAATTCAATATCAAAATATATTGAGATATAAATTTTTTCAATAAGGTGATTTTTAAACACATTTCTGATATTTAAATATAATCACACATTTGTCACTGGCTACGTTTACATGCAACCAAATAATCCGTCAGTAATGGGATTGACGGACTGAAAGCCTTCATGTGAACGCCTTCATCGACCCGAGTGAGCTCGACCCCAAAGAGACGTCCATCGGACTGAAAGCAGTGTTTATTCCTTTTCTAATCTGATCCAGAGAACATGTGAACACTTGATCGGATTGAGAACCGAAACTGAAAGGACTGTGCATGTGCGCTGACGTAGAAATAGCGTGATGACGTGTGACACGCTGGTGAAGTCCAGTAGTATGTTCCTGCACAACCGGAGGCTACAGTTCCAGGACCCCAGTTCCAGGACCCCAGTTCCAGGACCCCAGTTTCAGGACCACAGTTCCAGGACCCCAGTTTCAGGACCCGAGTTTCAGGACCCCAGTTTAAGGAACTCAGTTTCAGGACCCCAGTTCTAGGACCCCAGTTTCAGGACCCCAGTTTCAGGACCCCAGTTCTAGGACCCCAGTTTCAGGACCCCAGTTTCAGGACCCCAGTTCTAGGACCCCAGTTTAAGGACCTCAGTTCTAGGACCCCAGTTCCAGGACCCCAGTTCTAGGACCCCAGTTTCAGGACCCCAGTTCCAGGACCCCAGTTTCAGGACCCCAGTTTCAGGACCCCAGTTCCAGGACCCCAGTTCTAGGACCCCAGTTCTAGGACCCCAGTTCCAGGACCCCAGTTTAAGGACCCCAGTTTAAGGACCTCAGTTCTAGGACCCCAGTTCTAGGACACCAGTTCCAGGACCCCAGTTCTAGGACCCCAGTTTCAGGACCCCAGTTCTAGGACCCCAGTTCCAGGACCCCAGTTTAAGGACCCCAGTTCTAGGACCCCAGTTCCAGGACCCCAGTTCCAGGACCCCAGTTCCAGGACCCCAGTTTAAGGACCCCAGTTCCAGGACCCCAGTTCTAGGACCCCAGTTCCACGACCCCAGTTTCAGGACCCCAGTTCCAGGACCCCAGTTTCAGGACCCCAGTTCCAGGACCCCAGTTCCAGGACCCCAGTTTAAGGACCCCAGTTCTAGAACCCCAGTTCTAGGACCCCAGTTTCAGGACCAGGACCCCAGTTTAAGGACCCCAGTTCCAGGACCCCAGTTCCAGGACCCCAGTTCTAGGACCCCAGTTCCAGGACCCCAATTCTAGGACCCCAGTTCTAGGACCCCAGTTCCAGGACCCCAGTTTCAGGACCCCAGTTTCAGGACCCCAGTTTAAGGACCCCAGTTTCAGGACCCCAGTTCTAGGACCCCAGTTTAAGGACCCCAGTTCCAAAACCCCAGTTCTAGGACCCCAGTTCCAGGACCCCAGTTCTAGGACCCCAGTTCTAGGACCCCACTTCTGGGACCCCAGTTTTAGGACCCCAGTTTCAGGACCCCAGTTTCAGGACCCCAGTTCTAGGACCCCACTTCTGGGACCCCAGTTCTAGGACCCCAGTTTCAGGACCCCAGTTGTAGGACCCCAGTTCCTAGTTTCTTTTGTAATTCCTGAGTGTTTACTAGTCTTTAATAACGCTTGCAATTTATATTAGTTAGGCTAGTTGTTTTTCTATGGTATTCAGCTACAATTAAACGTTTTGCAATAAGACTAAATAAGAACGATATCCAATTTTTTTTAACCGTATTGGAATGGAAATCAGGAATCCATAAGTAGAATATAAATCGGAATTGTTTAAATTCAAGCGGTACTGAACCCTGTTTCCCACTGTCTGAAGTAAAACACATGAGGCGATGCTGACCTGGTCCTCTGCGATGTGTGTGCGAGCGCTGGGGGAGTCCATCAGCGTGCAGAGCGCGTGCAGACACGACATCACGTCCTCTATGGGCTCCTCGGCCCGAGGGAAGCACAGGAACTCAATGCTGATACCTGGAACAACGGGACAAAACGGCACTTTACACACTGGGGGAGCAAATGTGACACATCCACATGCACTTTCAGATCATTTACCCAGAAGGAGGTGCAATCGGTCCTTCACCAGATCATCAGTGCTTCCGCCGGGTGCCGTGGTGGAAGCGCTCTTGCTCTCGGTGCAGTCCTCAGCCGTGCCGGAGACGGTGCTGGTGCCGAAGCTGGTGCTGCTGAGCCACAGAGCCTCGGCGTGCAGGACGGAGGCCCACGAGCTACGGTAGTGAAGCCTGGCCGTGTCTATCGTCTCAGGAGTGTAAAACGCCCCTCCTGGTCAACCAGACATCAGTGTTATCACAGGCTTACACTGAGCAAGTACAACAATAAAGGATGACAATAAAGAGTTTAAGGGGTCCTATAATGCCCTTTTCACTCATGTAAAATACATCTCTGATGTCCCCAGAGTGTGTGAAGCTTTAGCTCAAAATACCCCACAGATATTTTTATATAGCATGTTAAAGTTGTCACTTTTTGAAGGTGAACAAATAAAAACGCGCCGTTTTGTGTCTCTTTAAATGCAAAAGCTTGTGTGTGTGTGTCCATTTAGATTTCATGGTGACTTTAAAAGGGAAGGAAAGAGTAAGAGTGTTATTTAACACGTACGGTATATAGAGTTCACTAAAAACATCAGGGGACTCATTTATAACCGTTGCGTAAGCACAAAACAGGCCCTGAAAGAGGCGTCCGCCACTTCCGACGCATAAATTGTGATTTACAAAAACAAACTTGACGGGAAAATTTGTGCCCCCTGCACGCAAACTCTGTCCCATGCGTACGAACGTTTACGAGACGGAGCAGTTTGGTGACACCGATGGTGAGCTGGAGTTAAATGTCTTTTTGGTCACTTTTAGACAGAAAATCTAAAGAAAATTATACATATACAGAAAGATAATACAAATATAATTTCACTCATCAAACCAATCACTTGAAGCAAATATCCATCCCTTCTTAAATGTCCGTGCCGGCGAGCGCGTTGGGCCGTTTAGTGAAACTGACGCATATATAGCCTATCTAACAGCAGATGAAGGAAAACCGTAAATCTTCATTATGAGTCCTAATCATAAATACAGTGCATGTTCACCATAACACTTTAAATAAATAAATGATTTAAACTATGTTTTACTTCTGATATAAACATTTAGATTAAATATACCATTCTCTAATGGAGTTAACACTTAAGTACACAAAATCATTACTGAGAAGTTACAACATTTTTTATATTTAATAAATAGCAATATTTGTTGTGGATGTGATGCTTTTGAACACTTTTCCTCTGGCATGCTGTGTTTTAATGTTTTAACTACAGAGATAATTGCTGATCATGATATTAGCAGACTGTCTGAGAAAATAGTTTTGTGCAAATAATGCACATGTTTTCATTAAAAATATAAATCAATTAAAATACTATTTGGCCAGTGGAAAAGATTGAAAAAAAACTTACTCTGAAATGTACTTTACACTATTTGATTTATTTATTCAAAAACAAGGCAATGATAGACTACTAAATTATTTTATTAATGTAATGTGACGCAAATGCGTATCTCATATTTTCCTAATGTCTTGTACCGTTAAACATGTTATCACATGGATGAATAATCATATGCAAATGATATACAGATGAGGATATGAATTAGATTGGGGTATTGAGTGAGCAGGTGTTAGAGCTCTTGAATTAGATCGAGGTATTGAGTGAGCAGGTGTTTGAGCTCTTGAATTAGATCGAGGTATTGAGTGAGCTGGTGTTTGAGCTCTTGAATTAGATCGGGGTATTGAGTGAGCAGGTGTTTGAGCTCTTGAATTAGATCGGGGTATTGAGTGAGCAGGTGTTTGAGCTCTTGAATTAGATCGAGGTATTGAGTGAGCAGGTGTTTGAGCTCTTGAATTAGATCGAAGTATTGAGTGAGCTGGTGTTTGAGCTCTTGAATTAGATCGAGGTATTGAGTGAGCTGGTGTTTGAGCTCTTGAATTAGATCGGGGTATTGAGTGAGCGGGTGTTAGAGCTCTTGAATTAGATCGGGGTATTGAGTGAGCAGGTGTTTGAGCTCTTGAATTAGATCAAGGTATTGAGTGAGCAGGTGTTAGAGCTCTTGAATTAGATCGGGGTATTGAGTGAGCTGGTGTTTGAGCTCTTGAATTAGATCGGGGTATTGAGTGAGCAGGTGTTTGATCTCTTGAATCAGATCGGGGTATTGAGTGAGCTGGTGTTTGAGCTCTTGAATTAGATCGGGGTATTGAGTGAGCTGGTGTTAGAGCTCTTGAATTAGATCGGGGTATTGAGTGAGCTGGTGTTTGAGCTCTTGAATTAGATCGGGGTATTGAGTGAGCTGGTGTTAGAGCTCTTGAATTAGATCAAGGTATTGAGTGAGCAGGTGTTAGAGCTCTTGAATTAGATCGAGGTATTGAGTGAGCTGGTGTTAGAGCTCTTGAATTAGATCGGGGTATTGAGTGAGCTGGTGTTAGAGCTCTTGAATTAGATCAAGGTATTGAGTGAGCAGGTGTTAGAGCTCTTGAATTAGATCGAGGTATTGAGTGAGCTGGTGTTAGAGCACTTGAATTAGATCGAGGTATTGAGTGAGCTGGTGTTAGAGCTCTTGAATTAGATCGGGGTATTGAGTGATCTGGTGTTAGAGCTCTTGAATTAGATCGAGGCATTGAGTGAGCTGGTGTTTGAGCTCTTGAATTAGATCGGGGTATTGAGTGAGCTGGTGTTTGATCTCTTGAATTAGATCGAGGTATTGAGTGAGCTGGTGTTTGAGCTCTTGAATTAGATCGGGGTATTGAGTGAGCTGGTGTTTGAGCTCTTGAATTAGATCGGGGTATTGAGTGAGCTGGTGTTTGAGCTCTTGAATTAGATCGGGGTATTGAGTGAGCTGGTGTTTGAGCTCTTGAATTAGATCGGGGTATTGAGTGAGCAGGTGTTAGAGCTCTTGAATTAGATCGGGGTATTGAGTGAGCTGGTGTTTGAGCTCTTGAATTAGATCGGGGTATTGAGTGAGCTGATGTTTGAGCTCTTGAATTAGATCGGGGTATTGAGTGAGCAGGTGTTTGAGCTCTTGAATTAGATCAAGGTATTGAGTGAGCAGGTGTTAGAGCTCTTGAATTAGATCGGGGTATTGAGTGAGCAGGTGTTTGAGCTCTTGAATTAGATTGGGGTATTGAGTGAGCAGGTGTTTGAGCTCTTGAATTAGATCGGGGTATTGAGTGAGCAGGTGTTTGAGCTCTTGAATTAGATCAAGGTATTGAGTGAGCAGGTGTTAGAGCTCTTGAATAAGATCGGGGTATTGAGTGAGCAGGTGTTTGAGCTCTTGAATTAGATCAAGGTATTGAGTGAGCAGGTGTTAGAGCCCTTGAATTAGATCAAGGTATTGAGTGAGCAAGTGTTAGAGCTCTTGAATTAGATCGGGGTATTGAGTGAGCAGGTGTTTGATCTCTTGAATTAGATCGGGGTATTGAGTGAGCAGGTGTTTGATCTCTTGAATTAGATCGAGGTATTGAGTGAGCTGGTGTTTGAGCTCTTGAATTAGATCGGGGTATTGAGTGAGCTGGTGTTAGAGCTCTTGAATTAGATCGGGGTATTGAGTGAGCTGGTGTTTGAGCCCTTGAATTAGATCGGGGTATTGAGTGAGCTGGTGTTAGAGCTCTTGAATTAGATCGGGGTATTGAATGAGCAGGTGTTTGAGCTCTTGAATTAGATCGAGGTATTGAGTGAGCTGGTGTTTGAGCTCTTGAATTAGATCGGGGTATTGAGTGAGCTGGTGTTAGAGCTCTTGAATTAGATCGGGGTATTGAGTGAGCTGGTGTTTGAGCCCTTGAATTAGATCGGGGTATTGAGTGAGCTGGTGTTAGAGCTCTTGAATTAGATCGGGGTATTGAATGAGCAGGTGTTTGAGCTCTTGAATTAGATCGGGGTATTGAGTGAGCAGGTGTTAGAGCTCTTGAATTAGATCGGGGTATTGAATGAGCAGGTGTTTGAGCTCTTGAATTAGATCGAGGTATTGAGTGAGCTGGTGTTTGAGCTCTTGAATTAGATCAAGGTATTGAGTGAGCAGGTGTTAGAGCTCTTGAATTAGATCGGGGTATTGAGTGAGCAGGTGTTTGAGCTCTTGAATTAGATTGGGGTATTGAGTGAGCTGGTGTTTGAGCTCTTGAATTAGATCGGGGTATTGAGTGAGCAGGTGTTTGAGCTCTTGAATTAGATCAAGGTATTGAGTGAGCAGATGTTAGAGCTCTTGAATAAGATCGGGGTATTGAGTGAGCAGGTGTTTGAGCTCTTGAATTAGATCAAGGTATTGAGTGAGCAGGCGTTAGAGCTCTTGAATTAGATCAAGGTATTGAGTGAGCAGGTGTTAGAGCTCTTGAATTAGATCGGGGTATTGAGTGAGCAGGTGTTTGATCTCTTGAATTAGATCGGGGTATTGGGTGAGCTGGTGTTTGAGCTCTTGAATTAGATCGGGGTATTGAGTGAGCTGGTGTTTGAGCTCTTGAATTAGATCGGGGTATTGAATGAGCAGGTGTTTGAGCTCTTGAATTAGATCGAGGTATTGAGTGAGCAGGTGTTTGAGCTCTTGAATTAGATCGGGTATTGAGTGAGCTGGTGTTTGAGCTCTTGAATTAGATTGGGGTATTGAGTGAGCTGGTGTTTGAGCTCTTGAATTAGATCGGGGTATTGAGTGAGCAGGTGTTTGAGCTCTTGAATTAGATCGGGGTATTGAATGAGCAGGTGTTTGAGCTCTTGAATTAGATCAAGGTATTGAGTGAGCAGGTGTTTGAGCTCTTGAATTAGATTGGGGTATTGAGTGAGCTGGTGTTTGAGCTCTTGAATTAGATCGGGGTATTGAGTGAGCAGGTGTTTGAACTCTTGAATTAGATCGGGGTATTGAGTGAGCAGGTGTTTGAGCTCTTGAATTAGATCGAGGTATTGAGTGAGCTGGTGTTTGAGCTCTTGAATTAGATCGAGGTATTGAGTGAGCTGGTGTTTGAGCTCTTGAATTAGATCGAGGTATTGAGTGAGCAGGTGTTTGAGCTCTTGAATTAGATCGGGTATTGAGTGAGCTGGTGTTTGAGCTCTTGAATTAGATTGGGGTATTGAGTGAGCTGGTGTTTGAGCTCTTGAATTAGATCGGGGTATTGAGTGAGCAGGTGTTTGAGCTCTTGAATTAGATCGGGGTATTGAATGAGCAGGTGTTTGAGCTCTTGAATTAGATCGGGGTATTGAGTGAGCTGGTGTTAGAGCTCTTGAATTAGATCGGGGTATTGAGTGAGCTGGTGTTTGAGCTCTTGAATTAGATTCAAGGTATTGAGTGAGCTGGTGTTTGAGCTCTTGAATTAGATCGGGGTATTGAGTGAACAGGTGTTTGAGCTCTTGAATTAGATCAAGGTATTGAGTGAGCAGGTGTTTGAACTCTTGAATTAGATCAAGGTATTGAGTGAGCAGGTGTTTGAGCTCTTGAATTAGATCGGGGTATTGAGTGAGCTGGTGTTTGAGCTCTTGAATTAGATTCAAGGTATTGAGTGAGCTGGTGGTTGAGCTCTTGAATTAGATCGGGGTATTGAGTGAGCAGGTGTTAGAGCTCTTGAATTAGATCGAGGTATTGAGTGAGCTGGTGTTTGAGCTCTTGAATTAGATCGAGCTATTGAGTGAGCAGGTGTTTGAGCTCTTGAATTAGATCGGGGGATTGAGTGAGCAGGTGTTTGAGCTCTTGAATTAGATCGGGGTATTGAGTAAGCTGGTGTTTGAGCTCTTGAATTAGATCGGGGTATTGAGTGAGCTGGTGTTTGAGCTCTTGAATTAGATCGGGGTATTGAGTGAGCTGGTGTTTGAGCTCTTGAATTAGATCGGGGTATTGAGTGAGCTGGTGTTTGAGCTCTTGAATTAGATCGGGGTATTGAGTGAGCTGGTGTTTGAGCTCTTGAATTAGATCGGGGTATTGAATGAGCAGGTGTTTGAGCTCTTGAATTAGATCAAGGTATTGAGTGAGCTGGTGTTTGAGCTCTTGAATTAGATTCAAGGTATTGAGTGAGCAGGTGTTAGAGCTCTTGAATTAGATCGGGGTATTGAGTGAGCTGGTGTTTGAGCTCTTGAATTAGATCGGGGTATTGAGTGAGCAGGTGTTTGAGCTCTTGAATTAGATCGAGGTATTGAGAGAGCTGGTGTTTGAGCTCTTGAATTAGATTGGGGTATTGAGTGAGCAGGTGTTTGAGCTCTTGAATTAGATCGGGGTATTGAGTGAGCAGGTGTTTGAGCTCTTGAAGTAGATCGAGGTATTGAGTGAGCTGGTGTTTGAGCTCTTGAATTAGATCGGGGTATTGAGTGAGCTGGTGTTTGAGCTCTTGAATTAGATCGGGGTATTGAGTGAGCAGGTGTTTGAGCTCTTGAATTAGATCGGGGTATTGAGTGAGCTGGTGTTTGAGCTCTTGAATTAGATCAGGGTATTGAGTGAGCAGGTGTTTGAGCTCTTGAATTAGATCGAGGTATTGAGAGAGCTGGTGTTTGAGCTCTTGAATTAGATCGGGGTATTGAGTGAGCTGGTGTTTGAGCTCTTGAATTAGATCGGGGTTTTGAGTGAGCAGGTGTTTGAGCTCTTGAAGTAGATCGAGGTATTGAGTGAGCTGGTGTTTGAGCTCTTGAATTAGATCGAGGTATTGAGTGAGCTGGTGTTTGAGCTCTTGAATTAGATCGGGGTATTGAGTGAGCAGGTGTTTGAGCTCCTGAATTAGATCGAGGTATTGAGTGAGCTGGTGTTAGAGCTCTTGAATTAGATTGGGGTATTGAGTGAGCTGGTGTTTGAGCTCTTGAATTAGATCGGGGTATTGAGTGAGCTGGTGTTTGAGCTCTTGAATTAGATCGGGGTTTTGAGTGAGCAGGTGTTTGAGCTCTTGAATTAGATCGAGGTATTGAGTGAGCTGGTGTTTGAGCTCTTGAATTAGATCGAGGTATTGAGTGAGCTGGTGTTTGAGCTCTTGAATTAGATCGGGGTATTGAGTGAGCAGGTGTTTGAGCTCTTGAATTAGATCGAGGTATTGAGTGAGCTGGTGTTAGAGCTCTTGAATTAGATTGGGGTATTGAGTGAGCTGGTGTTTGAGCTCTTGAATTAGATCGGGGTATTGAGTGAGCAGGTGTTTGAGCTCTTGAATTAGATCGAGGTATTGAGTGAGCTGGTGTTTGAGCTCTTGAATTAGATCGGGGTATTGAGTGAGCAGGTGTTTGAGCTCTTGAATTAGATCGAGGTATTGAGTGAGCTGGTGTTTGAGCTCTTGAATTAGATCGAGGTATTGAGTGAGCTGGTGTTTGAGCTCTTGAATTAGATCGGGGTATTGAGTGAGCAGGTGTTAGAGCTCTTGAATTAGATCGAGGTATTGAGTGAGCTGGTGTTTGAGCTCTTGAATTAGATTCAAGGTATTGAGTGAGCTGGTGTTTGAGCTCTTGAATTAGATCGGGGTATTGAGTGAGCTGGTGTTTGAGCTCTTGAATTAGATCGGGGTATTGAGTGAGCTGTTGTTTGAGCTCTTGAATTAGATCGGGGTATTGAGTGAGCTGGTGTTTGAGCTCTTGAATTAGATCGAGGTATTGAGTGAGCTGGTGAGTGTACCTTCGGGCGGCAGCTGGCTGGAGAACTCCGCAGGGAGAGTGAGCAGAGCGTAATCTCTCAGCACCGACAGCCACAGACGGCTCAGAGACGGCAGCTCCGGCTGGACGAGGGTCATCAGGCTGTCTGGAGGAAGAACATCTCCTTGATCATCCTCATCCTCATCCTCACCCTGAGGAGTGGCACGCGCCGGCCCAGACTCACACTCCTGCTTTATCTTCATAGCCACCACAAACACCTGAACCACAGAGGCAATAATCATCATAATGATGGAATTTATTTGAACCCCGTAAAGCCTGACATATAAAATAATAGTCAGAAAATATATATTTAAAAAAAATGAAACAGTTCATTGATCCTTCAGGCAAAATCTAAAGTAAAATGTGTGTGTTTTTGTCATATTTGATTCATAGTGAGAAAAAACTGCTCAGTTTTTTTATTGACTGACTCTTTTTTATTGAATATTTCAGACTCATGATTTTCCTATAAAATGATGTACGATAATCAAGTAAACAGAAGTCGCATCAGTCATCTTGAAACATTATTAACAATATAAAAGTTATTCGGTTATACTTTAAGTATCATTGTTACAGTGTAATTATATATAAGTAACGACTAATATTAATTAACAACATGTACTTACTATAGGTTTAAGGGAGGATTAGGGTTTGATTGAGGGTTAGTTGCATGTAATTATGCATAATCTACTGTTATTACTATGGAAAGTACATGTAACATATGTAACAAGGACACTGTAAAATAAAGTGTTACCAGATATTCTTACATTTACTTGATAAAAATCATTAAAGATTTTTAAGATTTAAGATTTTTAAAGTGTGTAAACCATCAGTGAGACACAGAAGGACTGTAGGAGACTGTGTGTGTGACGGGTTTATCAGATCATGCTGATGATTGAGAGCAATGCTAAAGGCATGTTTGCCCCTGTTGCACAGATGTACCTCAGCCCAGGCCTTCAGCACGGCCAGTTTCTCCATGGTGGTGGCGCTCTCGCTGTAAAGCTGGCTGGAGGACCGGCCGGCCTGAAGCTTGTCCAGCGACGACACCAGCAGAGTGTGTACGCGCCGCAGGTCGTTCAGGTCACTGACCACACCGCTGCCTATCCACGCACTGCACACCTGCACACACACACACAGGTCTGAGTCACACATGAGCCAGGACACCAAAAAATGTTTTGCTAAAATGTTGTTACTCGAGGATGGATGAGTAGCACTGTTTGTGATCCAGCTTAAAAAGTCTGTATATATTTGTTTACTGTTAGTTGCAACAAAGAGTATAGAAGTACCAAGAGGCGAAAGTCCGTGGCAGTTTTGACAACAATCGCTAGATGGCGCTGCTGTCGCCATTTTGTACTGAACCAACGGCTTTACCGTTAGCACAACTATACAGCATTAACTTTATGTCTGGAAATAATTGGAAACAAAGAAAACAGTGTTCTGCCATCAAATTACCAGTGTACAACCAATCAACTAGCATTTCATAGATTCCCCAAAGATCCAGAGAGGTAAAGTACAAAAGGTTTTTATTAACGTTAAAGTGAGCTAACGTCAACGATAACAGGTGCTGTAACGTTAATGTAAGCTATCCCATAACCGCAGTAACAGTTAGCTAGCGTTATGTATTTGGTCGAAATTGAGTCAAGACTGGAAATGGGCTTCTCAGGTCAGTCATCCACACAGTTGGTCTGGGAAGGAAGCTATTAAATAGCGGCACGGAGGTGTACAACAGTGAGTGCAGGGAAGTTGTGTGTGACAAAGAAAAGTGCAAAAAACACTCTTGTATACATGGTGAAACTATTCAATAGAGTCAGAATAAAGCATATATTACGGACCCAAAATCGACAACACTCACAGCCCAAACAGAACATTTTTAAAGCCAAGTCATCTGTAAATCTGTACATTAACTCTCTCTTTCTGTTTCAAATGTAACATGCGTTGTACAAAGTTTTTATCAGTCAAGATGAATTAAATTATAATAAAACTAAAGACTAAAACGTATAGAACAGCTAATACTTACCATTGTCATTCTATTTGTAGTAAATGTGTGCCCTGCACTTGCACGATGTTTGGTTTGTAGTGTGTATTGCAGGCAGAAATGATGTGGTGATCTACTTACCATCACCAATTTTATTACTGTTAATTTTGTGATGATCTTCTATTACTATTAAATATTCTCTCTTGACTAATGTGTTGTCCCTTTCACCTACTCACTGTTCATTGTGTTTTGGCTTTTTCAAGGAATTTGTCAATAATTTCATGAGGAACATGGGCTGTTACTGGTGTTGTAAAATTGGGCTGTGTATGAAAACAGGAGTTATCTATGGAAGCTTGATTCCGCCACTGAATAAAAAAATTAAAAAATAATTGCGACTTTTTATCTCACAATTGCGAGAAATGAAGTCAGAATTCTGAGAAATAAAGTCGCAATTGCGAGATTTAAAGTCGCAATTCTGAGAAATAAAGTCGCAATTGCGAGATATGAAGTCGCAATTCTGAGAAATAGTCGCAATTGCGAGATATGAAGCCGCAATTCTGAGAAATAAAGTCGCAATTGCAAGATATGAAGTCGCAATTCTGAGATATGAAGTCGCAATTCTGAGAAATAAAGTCGCAATTGCGAGATATGAAGTCGCAATTCTGAGATATGAAGTCGCAATTCTGAGATATGAAGTCGCAATTCTGAGAAATAAAGTCGCAATTGCGAGATATAAAGTCGCAATTCTGAGAAATAAAGTCGCAATTGCGAGATATGAAGTCGTAATTCTGAGAAATAAAGTCGCAATTGCGAGATACGAAGTCGCAATTCTGAGAAATAAAGTCGCAATTGCGAGATATGAAGTCGCAATTCTGAGAAATAGTCGCAATTGCGAGATATGAAGTCGCAATTCTGAGAAATAAAGTCGCAATTGCGAGATATGAAGTCGCAATTCTGAGATATGAAGTCGCAATTCTGAGAAATAAAGTCGCAATTGCGAGATATGAAGTCGCAATTCTGAGATATGAAGTCGCAATTCTGAGATATGAAGTCGCAATTCTGAGAAATAAAGTCGCAATTGCGAGATATAAAGTCGCAATTCTGAGAAATAAAGTCGCAATTGTGAGATATGAAGTCGCAATTCTGAGAAATAAAGTCGCAATTGCGAGATATGAAGTCGCAATTCTGAGAAATAAAGTCGCAATTCTGAGAAATAAAGTCGCAATTCTGAGAAATAAAGTCGCAATTGCGAGATATGAAGTCGCAATTGCGATATATGAAGTCGCAATTCTGAGAAATAAAGTCGCAATTGCGAGATATGAAGTCGCAATTCTGAGAAATAAAGTCGCAATTGCGAGATATGAAGTCGCAATTCTGAGAAATAAAGTCGCAATTGCGAGATATGAAGTCGCAATTCTGAGAAATAAAGTCGCAATTGCGAGAAATAAAGTCGCAATTGCGAGATATGAAGTTGTAATTCTGAGAAATAAAGTCGCAATTGCGAGATATGAAGTCGCAATTCTGAGAAATAAAGTCGCAATTGCGAGAAAAAAAGACAGAATTGTGACTTTTTATCTCACAATTCTGACTTTTTTTCTCACAATTGAGATTTTACATCTCGCAATTCTGACTTTATAACACAATTGTGAGTTTATATCTCGAAATTCTGACATCTTTTCTCAGAATTGTGAGATATAAACTCGCAATTGCGAGTTATCAGGCCAATTTAAGGGAATTGGAATAGTTTATTTCTCACAATTCTGACTTTACAACACGCAATTGCAACTTTATATCAATCAATTCTAACTTTATATCTCGCAATTGTGAGAAAAAAAGTCAGAATTGCAAGATATAAAGTCGCAATTACCTTTTTTATTTTTCATTCTGTGGTGGACTTCCATAGTTATCCCCAAAAGTTATTGGGGTAAATAAATAGCCCATTTGACAGCTGAAGACTCTTTCTTCAGGCACGCATTGCTTGATTCTGTCTTGTTCTGAAATACACTGACTGAGTTCTGAAAGCCCCTCCCCCTGAAAACCCCAGTGTGTTCTGATTGGCCAGCTGACCCAGTGTATTCTGATTGGCCAAACACCTCAAGCGTGTGTCAGAAATGTAAGGCCCCTTAACATAATCGTGAGTTTCATATCAAACATTATGACAGCACTACAATTCACTGTAGCACCGCCTTTGGGAAGCATTATGCTAATATTTCACATTGTGACGTAGATGTTTGTAAAAGTAATATCTTTCTATTATAAAAGTATCTTATCATAATAAAAATATTTTTTTATTAAGTTTATTGTTATGAAAAATGTGCAAAAACACTATTTTCAATTTTATATGAAATATATATTTTCAAAATCATGGAAAACTCCAAGAAAATCAAAGCAATACATATAAACAAGTAGTGTTCCGCATGTGATCTTGATATCTCAGTAGATGAGCGTTCAGTGAGAGTGTGTTCGGCTGCAGTACCGAACGCTTCCACTAGAGGAAACTCGACTCTCGTTCATTTCCAATGCGCTCTTGTCTGACCGCGAAGAGCACAAGTGTGACTGTTGTTATCAGGACCATTTAACCTTTTCAAATCATGTTCATGATCTTTTTGTGTGTGTTCACACAGCAAGTGCCAAACCCTTTACCAAGTTTCATACCATTCTGATGAAATTTTTTTTTTCTCTAAAAATCCAGTGTAACATTAGTAGGTGTGTGTGTTGTGAGGTTCACCTGGCAGGCTTTAGCAGTGATGTCTGAAGGCGTGTCCGGGGAAAAGGCTGGGCGGAGCGCGGCACCAACCTGAACACAACACAACATCAGGACATGGGTTTGATGAGCCCTGGGTGCCACTGATCATCCCATGCCACATTTGAACGTGTCACATGACTGAACTAACGTTGGCCTGATACTGCTCCAGGATCACATGACCAGGGAACTCGGGCTCCGGCACCGCGGCGAACTTCTTGATGATGTCCTCGAGCGCCTGCAGTCCTGCCATGCGGAGCTGGTGGCTGTGGTCCGTCGCCGCCATGAACGCCATGCGGATCAGATCACACAGGTGCAGCACGAGGAAGTCCCCTGCGCAAGACAACACACAGTCTGTAGGGTTGGCAATAATACAAGATATTTGAAAATGGAGCAAACATCTCCACATCACTATGATCAGATGCTTTTTGAACCGCTGTTTTCTTATTGTTATTGTGTGTTTATTCTGTTATTGAGAGAAAAGAGCAGCTCATATTTACGTATTCATCTAAATGTGGGCGGAGTCAGGATGTTCGCTAACAGAATTGTGGGCGGAGTCAGGATGTTCGCTAACAGAATTGTGGGCGGAGTCAGGATGTTCAGTAACAGAAATGTGGGTGGAGTCAGGATGTTCGCTAACATAATTGTGGGCGGAGTCAGGATGTTCAGTAACAGAAATGTGGGTGGAGTCAGGATGTTCGCTAACATAATTGTGGGCGGAGTCAGGATGTTCAGTAAAAGAAATGTGAGTGGAGACATGATTCGCTACAGAATTGTGGGCGGAGTCAGGATGTTCAGTAACAGAAATGTGGGTGGAGACATGGTTCGCTACAGAATTGTGGGCGGAGTCAGGATGTTCAGTAACAGAAATGTGGGTGGAGACATTGTTCGCTACAGAATTGTGGGCGGAGTCAGGATGTTCAGTAACAGAAATGTGGGTGGAGACATGGTTCGCTACAGAATTGTGGGCGGAGTCAGGATGTTCAGTAACAGAAATGTGGGTGGAGACATTGTTCGCTACAGAATTGTGGGCGGAGTCAGAATGTTCAGTAACAGAAATGTGGGTGGAGACATGGTTCGCTACAGAATTGTGGGCGGAGTCAGGATGTTCAGTAACAGAAATGTGGGTGGAGACATGGTTCGCTACAGAATTGTGGGCGGAGTCAGGATGTTCACTAACAGAAATGTGGGTGGATTCAGGATGTTCGCCAACAGTTTATTAGGCAAAGGTATTTCAAATGTAGTTTTACCCATAAGGAAAGAAGGAAAAGAACTTCGCTGTGAGTATACCGAGACCTTCAGACGTTTACCTTCAGGGTTCTTGGTCTTGGCGACCCGTGCTGCTGCCAGGTCAAAGTGGGCCTTGTCTGCATTCTCACACAGATGGATGATCCGGCACAGGCAGTCGGCAGCGAACACTCGCGTGACCCAGCGCGGCGCCACGGACGGCTTGGCCTTCTCATCCTGACCCAGAGACGTGAACATGATGTCATCATCCATCTCATCCTTCTTCTCGGAGTCGTCGTCCTCCTCCTTCCGTCGGCTCTGAGACGCCACCGTCCCTCCGACCTCTGCAACAACACCACCGTATGAGGGCCGACGGGTCGAGCAGTGTATGAGCTGGGCTAGTAGCGCACTGTTCATCTCTTTACACAAGCACACTGTAGTCTCTCTTCTAAGGTGAAGCACTCTGATTATTAGGAACATGTAGAAGAAAGATTCGTGGTGACCTTAGAAATGGCAGTTTTGAAAAGTTTTGAAGCAGCAAGACGAAACAAGAGAATCCTACAGATATAGAAAAATGAGCACTGCTTCTAACACCGTATTGCTCACCACCAAAATTGGGTTTTGTACGATATCAGTTGAACGTACCTCAGTATAAATACAGTATCTTAGGCTAGCCACACACCTGAAGATACAGTCCCCCTGTAGTCAATCATTTTATCCCTTAAAACACCAAAATGACATATTTAAGGGGGTTTTTCCTGTCTTAAAATATCTTGAATGTAACTCGACACCCTTGCCTCATTTAGTATGTGCGGTTCTATGAATATGCAAATGAGCCCCGCCTCCACTCACGGGTCGCTTTATCCGTGTATTTTCCGGAATCTCTGTGTGAAAGGGGCTTTAGAGGATCGCAATATTAACATGCCTAACCTGTAGCTTCAGCCAGTCAGTGTGTGTGTGTGTGTGTGTCACCTGTAGCTTCAGCCAGTCAGTGTGTGTGTGTGTGTGTGTCACCTGTAGCTTCAGCCAGTCAGTGTGTGTGTGTGTGTGTGTGTGTGTCACCTGTAGCTTCAGCCAGTCAGTGTGTGTGTGTGTGTGTGTGTGTGTCACCTGTAGCTTCAGCCAGTCAGTGTGTGTGTGTGTGTGTGTGTCACCTGTAGTCGCTGCCAGCACATCTTTGCAGAGCTTGAGCCAGTGAGGAAGTTTCCCCACAGCCAGAGACGAGAGCATGTGACCCAGTGTGTCGTGGATGTCCGAGCACAGCTTCCGATCCGTCTCCCGGTCCAGCATCCCGAACAGAACACCTTCCAGCCCGGTCTCGGTGATGTTCAGATCTGGAAGACCAAACGACACTGTCAAATACTCAGTATATTTAATATGTAAGGGATAATGCACATCCAGCCGGTGGCTATCTCGGAATAAACCCGACAGGGTGATCGGCTTAAGAAAGTGATTTAAGCACCAAATTTAGTACACAACTTAATAAAATATAGCAGACAAGCAAAACATATGAACTGAAAACAAACTAACTAAACTTAATTCATCCCATACAGAAGAACCCATCAGGTTCGCAGTGCTGTGATTGGAGCAGATAAACAGTGAGTGTTACGGAGAGCGTCACGCACTGAGGGTAGAGTTGTCTTTGGCGTCCCCGGCCCTCCTGGCGAGACTCATGGCGTATTCACACACCTCAGGAGCCTCTCGCTGAGCCAGCTGACGGAGACACGCCACAGCGGCCCGCCGTAACAGCAGGTGAGAGCTGCACAGATGCACCTGCACACACACACACACACACGTCACTCACCGGCACCGAACTATGGACTGTGCAAAAGTCACATGTGCTCTCCATACACTCATATTTGCACATTTAAAGGCTTAGTTCACTTCAGAATTCAAACTTCCTGATAATTTACTCTCCCACACGTCCTCCAAGATGTTCATGTCTTTCTTTCTTCAGTGAAAAGAAATGAAGGTTTTTGAGGAACACACTCCAGGATGTTTCTCCATATAGTGTCTTCAATGGGGTCCAACGGGTCGAAGGTCCAGATGTGAGTTTCAGTGCAGCTTCAAAGTCTCGACACGATCCAGCCGAGGAATAAGAGTCTGATCTAGACAAACCAGCCGACATTTATAACAAAATACACATTTATATACTTTATAACCACTAATGCTGGTCTTGCTCGAGCTGTGATGCGACACACATTACGCAATCAGGGTGAAAGGTCAAGCGGGACGTAGGCGGAAGAACAGACCCAGTGTTAACAAAGAGAACGTGCAAAGACTGAGTCAAATGCCATTTACAAAAAAATGAAAGGTAAAACAACGATGTCGGAAGATTTTGAAATTGGAGGAGAAAATGTTTTTCGCTCTACTCTACATTTCTGAACCGGAACACGCTTGACCTTTCACCCTGATCACGTAATGTGTGTCGCATCACAGCTCGAGCAAGACCAGCATTAGTGGTTAAAGTATATAAATGTGTATTTTGTTATAAATGTCCGCTGGTTTGTCTAGATCAGACTCTTATTCCTCGGCTGGATCGTGTCGAGACTTTGAAGCTGCACTGAAACTCACATCTGGACCTTCGACCCGTTGGACCCCATTGAAGACACTATATGGAGAAACCCTGGAGTGTGTTCCTCAAAAACCTTCCTTTCTTTTCCACTGAAGAAAGAAAGTCATGAACATCTTGGAGGACGTGGAGGAGAGTAAATTATCAGGAAATTGTGATTCTGAAGTGAGCTCCTCCTGTAGTATTATGATTTGTGTATCTGTTGAATGTGGATGTGGAGGTGTATGGGCGGCGTTACACAGAGGCAGGGCACGAGGCTGGACAGGTTGACGTGTCGCGGCGCGAACATATGCAGCTGCTGGAGACACGAGATGGCCGCCGCCTGCACCAGAGAGTCCGAGTGGTCCTGCATGATGGCACAGCCCACCAGACACGACGAGCGGATCGTCGACACGCTGCTGCCGTTACCTGGGGAATAGCCAGAGTGAGCAACGAGAAAACTCTTCCCAGCGCTGCCAGGGCTAGAGGCGCATGCATGAGATTCACTCGCTCGACATCTTCCAAACATTTGTTCTCATATTGAGCAGAAGGTGATGAGCTACAGACAAGATAAACCAGTAGACAGAATTTGCTAACAGATTAGTGGGCGGAGTCATGATGTTTGCTAACAAAATTGTGGGCGGAGTCGTGACGTTACTGTAGAATTGTGGGCAGAGTCATGATGTTTGCTAACAAAATTGTGGGCGGAGTCGTGACGTTACTGTAGAATTGTGGGCGGAGTCATGGTGTTTGCTAACAGAATTGTGGGCGGAGTCATGATGTTTGCTAACAGAATTGTGGGCGGAGTCATGATGTTTGCTAAAAGAATTGTGGGCGGAATCATGATGTTTGCTAACAGAATTGTGGGCGGAGTTGTGACGTTACTGTAGAATTGTGGGCGGAGTCATGATGTTTGCTAAAAGAATTGTGGGCGGAATCATGATGTTTGCTAAAAGAATTGTGGGCGGAGTCATGATGTTTGCTAACAAAATTGTTGGGGGAGTCATGATATTTGCTGTTTGCTAAAAGAATTGTGGGCGGAGTCATGATGTTAGCTAACAAAATTGTGGGCGGAGTCGTGACGTTACTGTATAATTGTGGGCGGAGTCATGGTGTTTGCTAAAATAATTGTGGGTGGAGTCATGATGTTTGCTAACAGAATTGTGGGCGGAGTCATGATATTTGCTAAAAGAATTGTGGGCGGAATCATGATGTTTGCTAACAGAATTGTGGGCGGAGTCATGATATTTGCTAAAAGAATTGTGGGCGGAATCATGTTTGCTAACAGAATTGTGGGCGGAGTTGTGACGTTACTGTAGAATTGTGGGCGGAGTCATGATGTTTGCTAACAGAATTGTGGGCGGAGTTGTGACGTTACTGTAGAATTGTGGGCGGAGTCATGTTTTTTTCTAAAATAATTGTGGGCGGAGTCATGATGTTTGCTAACAGAATTGTGGGCGGAGTCATGATATTTGCTAAAAGAATTGTGGGCAGAGTCATGATGTTTGCTAACCGAAATGTGGGCGGAGTCATGATATTTGCTAAAAGAATTGTGGGCGGAGTCATGGTGTTTTCTAAAATAATTGTGGGCGGAGTCATGATGTTTGCTAACAGAATTGTGGGCGGAGTCATGATGTTCGCTAACAGAATTGTGGGCGGAGTCATGATGTTCGGTAAGAGAATTGTGGGTGGAGTCATGATGTTTGCTAACAGAAATGTGGGCGGAGTCATGATATTTGCTAAAAGAATTGTGGGCGGAGTCATGATGTTTGCTAACAGAAATGTGGGCGGAGTCATGATATTTGCTAAAAGAATTGTGGGCGGAGTCATGATGTTTGCTAACAGAAATGTGGGCGGAGTCATGATATTTGCTAAAAGAATTGTGGGCGGAGTCATGATGTTTGCTAACAGAAATGTGGGCGGAGTCATGATATTTGCTAAAAGAATTGTGGGCGGAGTCATGATGTTCGCTAACAGAATTGTGGGCGGAGTCATGATGTTTGCTAACAGAATTTTGGGCGGAGTCAGGATGTTTGCTAGAAGAATATCGCTGCAAAGGTATTTCAAACATATTTCACACCTAAGCACAGAAAGTAAAAGGACTTTGCCGTGAGTACATTGAGGAAACCCTGACATGTTTCAAGCGCTATAACAGCGTGTACCCTGTAGTTCTGGGCCGACGGTGGTGATGAGCGCCCCGAGACAGCGGCCCAGACACTGATGCACCTCTGTGTGTGAGGGCGGCACCGTGAGCAGCAGCGTCAGCACCAGAGACAGCGTGGGCTCCACATAGCCCCGGTACATGGGCCCGCTGGAGTCCACGATCAGAGCCAGGGAGTGCAGCGCCCACGTCTGAAACACCACAGTAAAAAGGAACTAATTGCGTTAACGCTCAAACAAACCTTTCAGCGGCTGTTATTGTGGATCACAGAACAATAGATGCAGGAGAAGAGTTTAACACTTACTACACCAATAAAACAAAACAAATTTTTTTTTGCTTACAGTTTAAATGAATCATCGAAGGTCAGAAGCAAGTACATTCGTCAATAAAGTGAGATTAAATGCATACAAAATTATATTTTATTTAACATATTTAGATATTGGAGGTTTGAATAGTATTCTGATTCTGTATTTCACAGATTTTATTCATTTTGAGGAATATTTAATCTTTTTTTGTGCAAGTGACACGAGTAAATGCTCACATTTAGTCTAGAACTACAATAACCATCATGTTTACACGCAGGACACACACACACACACGTACACACATACGTCATGAGTGATGTAATGAGTTCCCCCGACACTGCTCATCAGAGCCGCACTAAACCTCACTGTCGGCGCTCACCTGGACCTCGTGGCACGTGGCGTCTTGAGCTAAGGCTAGCAGGATGCTAACGCTTGTCTTTAGGTGCTGGCCCGACCCGATGCCGCCCACGTACCGGTGCAGGCATCCTAACGCCAGAGAGTGGCCCGTCCTGGACACCACGTCACGCGCAGACTTCAGCCTGTGCAGAGGAGCACACACACACACACAGCACAACATGAGGAACCGCAGCAAACAAACAAACAAACAAACAAACAAACAAACAAACGCATGGAACAGCAGAGATACAGCGCTGACCTCGGTCCCCTCTGTAAACAAAATATTTTTAAATGTTGTTTATGTGTCTATGTGTGTTATTAATACACACTAACAGACAAACCATGTGTAAGTTCATAAGTCGACAGCATTGCTGAGTATTTCCTCCTTAAAACTGCAGTGAACCAAAGACAGTCTCAAAAACACGGTTTGAAATCGCTGGTGTTTCTGACGTCACAAACGACCTTGTAACCAATCAGATCAACGTGTGATCGTCAACCAGTGGATCTCTGAGCTGAGTGAGTGAGTGGAGGCGGGGCCCATTTGCATATTCATAGACCCGCGCATACTAAATGAGGCAAGGGTGTCGAGTTACATTCAAGATATTTTAAGACATGAAGACATTTTTTTTCAAGAAAAAAAAGGCTTAACCCGCTGGTGCTCTTCATGTGTCGGTAAAAAATGACCGAAATGTATTTCTTTATTTAAATGAAACGAATGTACTATATTTGAGTTCGATAATGCTTTTTTAATTTAATATTTTGTATTTCTATTTTGAGGTACTAAATTATATTTACGCTGTATTTATAATCCATTTAATCACTTTTTGAGCATAGACCTGAAAATAAAATTTCCAACTTGAACTGTCGTAATTTAATGTTTTAGAGCAACAGAATTAACTTTGATCTCATTTCAAAGACGACACATGGCAGATTATTGCTGAAGTGACAAAAGTTTTAAAAAGTGAACTTAAAAAAGGTTACAGGATTTTCCCGTTTATGATTATGCGTGTGCATACTTGTCGAAGCTGTGCTGTGCCATGCGGGCGATGAAGGACGCCTCCCCGACGACCTGTGCCATGCGTCCCAGAGCCTCGCCCGCGGCGCAGCGCAGGATGGGGTTCGGGTTGTCCAGCGCGCCCATCACCAGCGCCAGAGCCGACTTACGCACCTCTTCTGGACCCAGACTGCTCTTGTTCTCAGCCAGACCCTGCACAGACACACACAAGCCCGTCAACGGTCATTATTACGACTCTTAAACTACTCTACTGTGGGCTATGAGCAGCACAACCCTTCTGACACCTTGAGAGCGCTCAGCACGGCAGTGAATATGTTTAGCTGGACGGCCTGCTGACGGACTCCTTTAGCTTGTTTGATGCATTCGGCAAAGTGATCCAGCATTTGCAACCTGGAAGAAACAACAGGACATGAAATAAATCCCAAGCAAGGCTGTGAAACGAGAGGAACGGTAAAGCTACGATCTCACCGACCAACACACTGGATCTTTATTGTAGCGACACAATCACAGCCTAGCAGAACATGCGTACGCTACTGTTCAAAAGAATGGAGCAATTTAAATAGTTTTAATGTATTTAAAAGAGTCTCTTCTGCTCATCAAAGCTGCATTTATTTGATCAAAAATACAGTAAAACAGTGTAATATTACTCCAGTGTAAATCAGCTGTTATCTATGTGAATATACAGTAAAGTGTAATTTATATCCTGTATTTCCAGCATCATTACTCCAGTCTTCAGTGTCACATGATCCTTCAGAAATCACTGTAATATGATGATTTGATGCTCATGAAACCTTTATGATTATTAACTTCATATTTTTGTGGGAATCATATTTTTTTTTAGGATTCTTTGATGAATATAAAGTTAAAAAAAACAGCATTTATTTAAAATCTAATCTTTTGTAACATTATAAATGTCTTTATTGTAACTTTTGATCAATTTAATGTGTCCTTTTAAATGGTAGTGTGTCTGATCTTTAATATAGAGCTTGGACGTATAGTATATATATGCTTATATAATATTCATGTTACCCAAAATGTCACATGAAATACAGAAAGAAAGAGAAGGTAAAAATACCCGCACAACACAGTCATATGGCAAAAACGAAGAAATGTGGTGCAATTACTTTGAAGATTTTAACCCTTGTGCGACCTTATGGACATTGTCTTTTTCAGTGTTTTTTTATTTTTTTATCAAATTGCTAACCTCATACATTTAGGCACAGGTGTGTATTTTTATTGAACTTTCACTATTTCACCCCCATTTCCTTTAATAAATCGATTTCACACTAGCAACACAAAACAGTTCCTCTCAGAACCTGAAGGACAAATAATGTCCCCATTGAAACCCACTAAATATATGTTAGGTATTTTATAACTGTGTGCTGAAAATGATCCTTGTAACAATTCATTGAAACTGTACAATATATTATTGTATACTATAATGTATTTTGAAAGTACAAAGTATAGCTAAGTAATTGTATAATCTAAGTATTTGTTTATGAATGGGCATTTGTTATGGAAGACAAAGTGTGCAGTTTGTAGTATTTGGAATAAGCCAAAGGTATTACTGAGCATTTACTTTTTACTCAAACATAATACACTTATGGGATATTGCTTGTATGTTTCGAAGACACTCGTAAGGAATTTGCAATGTACTTGTAACACAAATAAAGTACACTTTAATATCACTAATCAAGCATGTAATTAGTCCCTAAACAGGCACATTCTTAAAGTATAGTTATATACTATAAATTGTTCCAATTTAGCTCACAAAAGTACACTAAATACACTTAAAGTTATGCTTTACTACAATTTAATTACAACTAAAATATAAAATATACTAAAATAAAGTGTTACCAAGTATGCTATTTTGGAACGTCCTTGTTACATATGTTACATGTACTTACCATAGTAATAACAGTAAATTATGCATAATTACATGCAACTAACCCTCAACCAATCTCTAATCCTCCCCTAACCCTATAGTAAATACATGTATTTGCATAATATCGGCAAGTATGAGTATATAAGTATGCAGTGTGTCTGAGCACAGTGAATGAGCGCACCTGTGCTTGAAGGAGACGTGAGGGAACACGACCCCGAACAGGGCGACGGAGGCGTCGATCACGGACACGCCGAGCGGCAGCGGCCCGGGCACGGCCTCGCCCACGGGCACACGCAGGTATATGGAGGACGGGTCGTGTTCCAGCGCGCCGCTGCCCGACGCACTGTTCGGCTGGAGCTGAGGGACACACACACACACCAGGGGAAGCGGTTAGAAATCGTCTAGGATCCGCTAAAAGTGGACGTGCGCCCGAAAGCCAAAAACGGTGTACTGCAAAAAATATTCAGCCTTATCCACCTTATTCCTGCGCCCCATGATGCTCTGCGTGAATTATGGGTGTAACTTGCGCTAAGCTGTAAACAATCAGTGAAAGGCTCGCTCTATGAACGCAATAATACGTTTTTTTCTTTTTAAACTTTGTCACAATGAGATGACATTATTCTACTCAGCCTTCAACCATTGGACATTAAAAGGACATTTAAAAGTGTAAAAGCATCAACAAGGAACTGTCAACAGACCATGATAAATCCCAAAAGCGCGACTCTTTCCACAGCAATGACGGACGGGTTAATTATCACTGTAGTAATATATATATATATATGTATCTGTATTATGTAACATACGTTGCCTTGATCGAAAATGTTAATTAACTTCAGCATTGCGTGACTCTTTTTCAAAGTGATATCCGTCATTTTAACAGATAATAAACTCTATTTACCTGGAAAGAGACGTGAGAATTCGAGGAGAAAAACGAGAGATTCTTTGTGCATTCCAGTGAATAATCATGAGAAGAAAGCAGCGACTGCCACAGATATTCTCCTTATAACGTCACGTTAAAATAAAAATGTTACGTTATTTTCATGATGTCTGAAAATAAAGCATGAAGGGAAACTGACGGATCAGCTTTATTTGTAGTGCAACCTTATGATTTGAAATGATTGGTTTCAGTGTTTTTGATTGGAAGTTCCCCAAACCGGCGCATCTCACCTGATCCTCGATGGACTTGTGGTCGGTTTCCTGAAGCCAGGAGCCCATCAGCACACTGTCGTCGTAATGGCACAGCGAGCGCAGCAGAGACGTGGTGGTGTTGGCGGAGTTATCCGTGAGCGTGAACTCGGCCACCAGCTCGCGCAGGAGAGCGTTAAAGCTGCCTTCGTACGTCTTGGGCGGCAGCAGAGCCAGTATATCGTAGAGTCGCAGGCGCACCATGGCAGCGCTGGCCTTCAGGTGAGCTCCGTGAACCTTGATCACTGCAGGGACACTGGCACACAAAACTACACTCAAACACAGAACTGTGGAAAATATAGTCAGGTCATTTATCAGTCCTCACTCAAAAATACAGCCTGAAGATACATAAACACAGCCAGTCAGAACAAATTTGATGTTTAAGGTACAGTGGGATCAGTGAGATTTCTTAATGCTTTTAAAGAGTCTCTTCTGCTCACCAAGGCTGCTTTTATTTGATCAAAAAGACAGTAACAACTGTGAAATATGATTACAGTTTAAGAGCTGTTTTCTATGTGACTATAATAGTAAAGTGTAATTTATTCCTGAATTTTCAGCATCATTACTCCAGTCTTCAGTGTCACATGATCCTTCAGAAATCACTCTAATATGATGATTTGATGCTCAAGAAACACTTATGATTACATGTGGGCGGAGTCTCTCTGCAAGTGCACTGCACTCGCAACCAAATTAATCATAAATCACAGCCAATCAGAAGAGCGTTGGGCGGAGTCTCTACAATGATCAATGTTGAAAACAGTTGTGCTGCTACAGATTTGTGTGGAAACAGTCATACATTGTTATTTTTCAGGATTCTTTGATGAATAGAATATTCAAGAGAACAGCATTTATTTGAAATAGAATTTGTGACATTATAAACGGTCACTTTTGATCAATTTAACACACAGCCTTGCTGATTTTCCTTCAAACTAACAGAAACAGTGCTGAGCACATGTCTTTACTGTAACTCCTGCACTGCGTCACACTCACTGAGACATCATGGTCATGGCACACTCGATGGGCGTCATCAGTCTGCGGATCACGTCCTCCGTCAGCAGCTCTGGACAATGGGCCACAAAGCTGCGCATGGCTGTGAGGAAGCAAAAACATGATGTCTTCATGATGCGTGTGATAAACAGAGCAGAGAAAGCCATCAGGAATGATGATGTGAGGTGTTTTACCGCACAGGGCTCCGGCACGGCCCTCCAGCATCACCTGCCAGCTGAAGGAGTCTCCTCTGGCCTTCTCCGCCTCCAGCTCCTTCTGGGAGCGAGGGAACACGTTACGCCACAGCAGCAGCATCTTGGGCAGGTGGTAACGCACTAAAGACGGTCCTGGGGAGATGAAACAACACGATTACTGCCATCGTGAAAATGCTTTTAGGCCAGAAACACACTGTGCTTCTGAGCCTCTTCTTTCTTCAGGAGAGATGCTTCACACCTGATTCTAATCAGACTCCAGTGACATCCGTTTGTCCACACCAGATACAACACGACTTTAAGATGGGACAAAATAAATAAATCAAAGCCAATCAGAAGAGCGTGTGGGCGGAGTCTCTCTGCAGGCGCACTGCAGTCACAATCAAATCAATCAAAAATATCAGCCAATCAGAAGAGCATGTGGGCGGAGTCTCTCTGCAAGCGCACTGCACTCGCAACAAATTGGATAAGATTAAAATATGATTAAAATATATACTGTTTGTCTTGTTACTAGAATTATTGTTATGTACACTATAATGGATTATAAGATAATTAACGGGTACGATTTGAAAACAGTTTCTTCTCAAATCAATATCAACATGTCCGCATTATTATTTGCGTGGTGTGTAATAAGCGCCAAGACCGTAAATTATCCTATAAATGTCCGTCTTGTTTGAAGTTGTTCGTTCTCGAGGCTCAAAGCTCAAAACTTTATCTTCACAGAAGCTTCGCATCTAGTAAGCTAATAAAATAGCTTTCATGTATAATTATTCTCATACAGTAGTAGGGAAAATTGATGTCCGGCCTAGGAAAACTTGACATCTTCACCCTTTTTCAGATACTATTAAAAATGTGTACAAGATTTTGCAAGCATATTGCGTAGTTGTGCTTTGAGTCGACTGTTTTATTTGTCATAACACAATGAAACATGACAAATTGTCAACAAAAGCACAAACAAGAGAGAACCAACCCAATATTAATAATGGATTATGTTATAGTCAATGTTTGCCCTTTTTGCCAAATAATTTAGCTCAACTATTTAAAAATATATAAACTGCCATTGAAAAGTTTGGGATCAGTAAGATTTAGAAGTCTCTTCTGCTCACCAAGGCTGTATTTATTTGATCAAAAATACTGTAAAAACAGTGACAATGTAAAACAGCTGATTTCTATGTGAATACATAGTAAAGTGTAATTTATAATAATTAACAATATTATTGTTCTGCCTGGATTGAAACCATAATATGAGAACTGAACTGAGCTGCACGATGACATCACGGTTTTCTCCAGAGCGGTATCTACGGCATATACTATATATATAAATGAACTAAATTAATAACTTTTTTACAACAAAAATGAAACATCACTGAGCTTACTTAAGCTGGACTGTGACACTAGTTTCTACTGGAAACAAACTTTGTTGTACTCATGTGGATGGACTCACCTAAGGTCATGAGCGCTCCTAACAGCAGCCAGCCGGCTTGAGTCCGCTGGAGAGACATCCGGCTGTTCTGCGCTGCCGAACGCAGCAGATCCTCAGCTATACTCACCACCATCTGAAACACACCACTCACAGTCAGCTCTGTGACAGCATTCAGATACAGGTGCTTCTCTACAGGAGTCTCGTATTTCTGCACAAATACACATTCTTCTAATGCTGTACATTTAAAAGAATGTTAAACTACTGGCTCTGTGTGGTGTATTATTGTCATTGTACAGTCAAAACTAAATTTATTCAGACACCTTCAAAATATCTCACATTATCAGTTTATTCGCTATAGTTTATAAAATGGTAATAAAAAATTACAAGAACTCAGAGTTATTAAATGTGGGATGGGGAGGGGAGGCAGTGGAAACTCAGAATGGGATCGGGAGGGGAGGCAGTGGAGACTCAGACTGGGATCGGGAGGGGAGGCAGTGGAGACTCAGACTGGGATCGGGAGGGGAGGCGAGGCAGTGGAGACTCAGATTGTGATCGGGAGGGGAGGCGAGGCAGTGGAGACTCAGACTGGGATCGGGAGGGGAGGTAGTGGAGACTCAGACTGGAATCGAGAGGGGAGGCAGTGGAGACTCAGACTGGGATAGGGAGGGGAGGCAGTGGAGACTCAGACTGGGATCGGGAGGGGAGGTAGTGGAGACTCAGACTGGGACCGGGAGGGGAGGCAGTGGAGACTCAGACTGGGACCGGGAGGGGAGGCAGTGGAGACTCAGACTGGGATCGGGAGGGAAGTCAGTGGAGACTCAGACTGGGACCGGGAGGGGAGGGGAGGCAGTGGAGACTCGGACAGGGATCGGGAGGGGAGGTAGTGGAGACTCAGACTGGGATCGGGAGGGGAGGCAGTGGAGACTCAGACTGGGATCGGGAGGGGAGGCAGTGGAGACTCAGACTGGGATCGGGAGGGGAGGCAGTGGAGACTCAGACTGGAATAGAGAGGGGAGGCAGTGGAGACTCAGACTGGAATGGAGAGGGGAGGCAGTGGAGACTCAGACTGGAATGGAGAGGGGAGGCAGTGGAGACTCAGACTGGGATCGGGAGGGGAGGCAGTGGAGACTCAGACTGGGATCGGGAGGGGAGGGGAGGCAGTGGAGACTCAGACTGGGAATGGGAGGGAGGCAGTGGACACTCAGACTGGGATCGGGAGGTAGGCAGTGGAGACTCAGACTGGGATCGGGAGGGGAGGCAGTGGAGACTCAGACTGGGATCGGGAGGGAGGCAGTGGAGACTCAGACTGGGATCGGGAGGGGAGGCAGTGGAGACTCAGACTGGGATCGGGAGGGGACTCAGACTGGGATCGGTAGGGAGGCAGTGGAGACTCAGACTGGGATCGGGAGGGGAGGCAGTGGAGACTCAGACTGGGATCGGGAGGGAGGGGAGGCAGTGGAGACTCAGACTGGGATCGGGAGGGAGGGGAGGCAGTGGAGACTCAGACTGGGATCGGGAGGGGAGGCAGTGGAGACTCAGACTGGAATCGAGAGGGAGGCAGTGGAGACTCAGACTGGGATCGGGAGGGGAGGCAGTGGAGACTCAGACTGGGATCGGGAGGGGAGGAAGGGGAGACTCAGACTGGGATCGGGAGGGAGGCAGTGGAGACTCAGACTGGGATCGGGAGGGAGGCAGTGGAGACACAGACTGGGATCGGGAGGGGAGGCAGTGGAGACTTAGACTGGGATCGGGAGGGGAGGCAGTGGAGACTCAGACTGGGATCGGGAGGGGAGGGGAGGCAGTGGAGACTCAGACTGGGATCGGGAGGGGAGGCAGTGGAGACTCAGACTGGGATCGGGAGGGAAGGCAGTGGAGACTCAGACTGGGATCAGGAGGGGAGGCAGTGGAGACTCAGACTGGGATCGGTAGGGAGGCAGTGGAGACTCAGACTGGGATCGGGAGGGAGGCAGTGGAGACTCGGACTGGGATCGGGAGGGGAGGCAGTGGAGACTCAGACTGGGATCAGGAGGGGAGGCAGTGGAGACTCAGACTGGGATCAGGAGGGGAGGCAGTGGAGACTCAGACTGGGATTGGTAGGGAGGCAGTGGAGACTCAGACTGGGATCGGGAGGGAGATAGTGGAGACTCGGACTGGGATCGGGAGGGGAGGCAGTGGAGACTCAGACTGAGATCGGGAGGGAGGGGAGGCAGTGGAGACTCAGACTGGGATTGGGAGGGGAGGCAGTGGAGACTCAGACTGGGATCGGGAGGGGAGGCAGTGGAGACTCAGACTGGAATAGAGAGGGGAGGCAGTGGAGACTCAGACTGGAATGGAGAGGGGAGGCAGTGGAGACTCAGACTGGAATGGAGAGGGGAGGCAGTGGAGACTCAGACTGGGATCGGGAGGGGAGGCAGTGGAGACTCAGACTGGGATCGGGAGGGGAGGGGAGGCAGTGGAGACTCAGACTGGGAATGGGAGGGAGGCAGTGGACACTCAGACTGGGATCGGGAGGTAGGCAGTGGAGACTCAGACTGGGATCGGGAGGGGAGGCAGTGGAGACTCAGACTGGGATCGGGAGGGAGGCAGTGGAGACTCAGACTGGGATCGGGAGGGGAGGCAGTGGAGACTCAGACTGGGATCGGGAGGGGACTCAGACTGGGATCGGTAGGGAGGCAGTGGAGACTCAGACTGGGATCGGGAGGGGAGGCAGTGGAGACTCAGACTGGGATCGGGAGGGAGGGGAGGCAGTGGAGACTCAGACTGGGATCGGGAGGGAGGGGAGGCAGTGGAGACTCAGACTGGGATCGGGAGGGGAGGCAGTGGAGACTCAGACTGGAATCGAGAGGGAGGCAGTGGAGACTCAGACTGGGATCGGGAGGGGAGGCAGTGGAGACTCAGACTGGGATCGGGAGGGGAGGAAGGGGAGACTCAGACTGGGATCGGGAGGGAGGCAGTGGAGACTCAGACTGGGATCGGGAGGGAGGCAGTGGAGACACAGACTGGGATCGGGAGGGGAGGCAGTGGAGACTTAGACTGGGATCGGGAGGGGAGGCAGTGGAGACTCAGACTGGGATCGGGAGGGGAGGGGAGGCAGTGGAGACTCAGACTGGGATCGGGAGGGGAGGCAGTGGAGACTCAGACTGGGATCGGGAGGGAAGGCAGTGGAGACTCAGACTGGGATCAGGAGGGGAGGCAGTGGAGACTCAGACTGGGATCGGTAGGGAGGCAGTGGAGACTCAGACTGGGATCGGGAGGGAGGCAGTGGAGACTCGGACTGGGATCGGGAGGGGAGGCAGTGGAGACTCAGACTGGGATCAGGAGGGGAGGCAGTGGAGACTCAGACTGGGATTGGTAGGGAGGCAGTGGAGACTCAGACTGGGATCGGGAGGGAGATAGTGGAGACTCGGACTGGGATCGGGAGGGGAGGCAGTGGAGACTCAGACTGAGATCGGGAGGGAGGGGAGGCAGTGGAGACTCAGACTGGGATTGGGAGGGGAGGCAGTGGAGACTCAGACTGAGATCGGGAGGGGAGGCAGTGGAGACTCAGACTGGGATCGGTAGGGAGGCAGTGGAGACTCAGACTGGGATCGGGAGGGGAGGCAGTGGAGACTCAGACTGGGATCGGGAGGGAAGGCAGTGGAGACTCAGACTGGGATCAGGAGGGGAGGCAGTGGAGACTCAGACTGGGATCGGTAGGGAGGCAGTGGAGACTCAGACTGGGATCGGGAGGGAGGCAGTGGAGACTCGGACTGGGATCGGGAGGGGAGGCAGTGGAGACTCAGACTGGGATCAGGAGGGGAGGCAGTGGAGACTCAGACTGGGATCGGTAGGGAGGCAGTGGAGACTCAGACTGGGATCGGGAGGGAGGCAGTGGAGACTCGGACTGGGATCGGGAGGGGAGGCAGTGGAGACTCAGACTGAGATCGGGAGGGGAGGCAGTGGAGACTCAGACTGGGATCGGTAGGGAGGCAGTGGAGACTCAGACTGGGATCGGGAGGGGAGGCAGTGGAGACTCAGACTGGGATCGGGAGGGGAGGCAGTGGAGACTCAGACTGGGATCGGTAGGGAGGCAGTGGAGACTCAGACTGGGATCAGGAGGGAGGCAGTGGAGACTCAGACTGGGATCAGGAGGGGAGGCAGTGGAGACTCAGACTGGGATCGGTAGGGAGGCAGTGGAGACTCAGACTGGGATCGGGAGGGAGGCAGTGGAGACTCGGACTGGGATCGGGAGGGGAGGCAGTGGAGACTCAGACTGGGATCGGGAGGGGAGGTAGTGGAGACTCAGACTGGGACCGGGAGGGGAGGCAGTGGAGACTCAGACTGGGACCGGGAGGGGAGGCAGTGGAGACTCAGACTGGGATCGGGAGGGAAGTCAGTGGAGACTCAGACTGGGACCGGGAGGGGAGGGGAGGCAGTGGAGACTCGGACAGGGATTGGGAGGGGAGGTAGTGGAGACTCAGACTGGGATCGGGAGGGGAGGCAGTGGAGACTCAGACTGGGATCGGGAGGGGAGGCAGTGGAGACTCAGACTGGGATCGGGAGGGGAGGCAGTGGAGACTCAGACTGGAATAGAGAGGGGAGGCAGTGGAGACTCAGACTGGAATGGAGAGGGGAGGCAGTGGAGACTCAGACTGGGATCGGGAGGGGAGGCAGTGGAGACTCAGACTGGGATCGGGAGGGGAGGGGAGGCAGTGGAGACTCAGACTGGGAATGGGAGGGAGGCAGTGGACACTCAGACTGGGATCGGGAGGTAGGCAGTGGAGACTCAGACTGGGATCGGGAGGGGAGGCAGTGGAGACTCAGATTGGGATCGGGAGGGAGGCAGTGGAGACTCAGACTGGGATCGGGAGGGGAGGCAGTGGAGACTCAGACTGGGATCGGGAGGGGACTCAGACTGGGATCGGTAGGGAGGCAGTGGAGACTCAGACTGGGATCGGGAGGGGAGGCAGTGGAGACTCAGACTGGGATCGGGAGGGAGGGGAGGCAGTGGAGACTCAGACTGGGATCGGGAGGGAGGGGAGGCAGTGGAGACTCAGACTGGGATCGGGAGGGGAGGCAGTGGAGACTCAGACTGGAATCGAGAGGGAGGCAGTGGAGACTCAGACTGGGATCGGGAGGGGAGGCAGTGGAGACTCAGACTGGGATCGGGAGGGGAGGCAGGGGAGACTCAGACTGGGATCGGGAGGGAGGCAGTGGAGACTCAGACTGGGATCGGGAGGGAGGCAGTGGAGACTCAGACTGGGATCGGGAGGGGAGGCAGTGGAGACTCAGACTGGGATCGGGAGGGGAGGCAGTGGAGACTCAGACTGGGATCGGGAGGGGAGGGGAGGCAGTGGAGACTCAGACTGGGATCGGGAGGGGAGGCAGTGGAGACTCAGACTGGGATCGGGAGGGAAGGCAGTGGAGACTCAGACTGGGATCAGGAGGGGAGGCAGTGGAGACTCAGACTGGGATCGGTAGGGAGGCAGTGGAGACTCAGACTGGGATCGGGAGGGAGGCAGTGGAGACTCGGACTGGGATCGGGAGGGAGGCAGTGGAGACTCGGACTGGGATCGGGAGGGGAGGCAGTGGAGACTCAGACTGGGATCAGGAGGGGAGGCAGTGGAGACTCAGACTGGGATTGGTAGGGAGGCAGTGGAGACTCAGACTGGGATCGGGAGGGAGATAGTGGAGACTCGGACTGGGATCGGGAGGGGAGGCAGTGGAGACTCAGACTGAGATCGGGAGGGAGGGGAGGCAGTGGAGACTCAGACTGGGATTGGGAGGGGAGGCAGTGGAGACTCAGACTGAGATCGGGAGGGGAGGCAGTGGAGACTCAGACTGGGATCGGTAGGGAGGCAGTGGAGACTCAGACTGGGATCGGGAGGGGAGGCAGTGGAGACTCAGACTGGGATCGGGAGGGAAGGCAGTGGAGACTCAGACTGGGATCAGGAGGGGAGGCAGTGGAGACTCAGACTGGGATCGGTAGGGAGGCAGTGGAGACTCAGACTGGGATCGGGAGGGAGGCAGTGGAGACTCGGACTGGGATCGGGAGGGGAGGCAGTGGAGACTCAGACTGGGATCAGGAGGGGAGGCAGTGGAGACTCAGACTGGGATCGGTAGGGAGGCAGTGGAGACTCAGACTGGGATCGGGAGGGAGGCAGTGGAGACTCGGACTGGGATCGGGAGGGGAGGCAGTGGAGACTCAGACTGAGATCGGGAGGGGAGGCAGTGGAGACTCAGACTGGGATCGGTAGGGAGGCAGTGGAGACTCAGACTGGGATCGGGAGGGGAGGCAGTGGAGACTCAGACTGGGATCGGGAGGGGAGGCAGTGGAGACTCAGACTGGGATCGGTAGGGAGGCAGTGGAGACTCAGACTGGGATCAGGAGGGAGGCAGTGGAGACTCAGACTGAGATCGGGAGGGGAGGCAGTGGAGACTCAGACTGGGATCGGTAGGGAGGCAGTGGAGACTCAGACTGGGATCGGGAGGGGAGGCAGTGGAGACTCAGACTGGGATCGGGAGGGAAGGCAGTGGAGACTCAGACTGGGATCAGGAGGGGAGGCAGTGGAGACTCAGACTGGGATCGGTAGGGAGGCAGTGGAGACTCAGACTGGGATCGGGAGGGAGGCAGTGGAGACTCGGACTGGGATCGGGAGGGGAGGCAGTGGAGACTCAGACTGGGATCAGGAGGGGAGGCAGTGGAGACTCAGACTGGGATCGGTAGGGAGGCAGTGGAGACTCAGACTGGGATCGGGAGGGAGGCAGTGGAGACTCGGACTGGGATCGGGAGGGGAGGCAGTGGAGACTCAGACTGAGATCGGGAGGGGAGGCAGTGGAGACTCAGACTGGGATCGGGAGGGGAGGCAGTGGAGACTCAGACTGGGATCGGGAGGGGAGGCAGTGGAGACTCAGACTGGGATCGGTAGGGAGGCAGTGGAGACTCAGACTGGGATCAGGAGGGAGGCAGTGGAGACTCAGACTGCGATCGGGAGGGAGGGGAGGCAGTGGAGACTCAGACTGGGATCGGGAGGGAGGGGAGGCAGTGGAGACTCAGACTGGGATCGGGAGGGAGGGGAGGCAGTGGAGACTCAGACTGGGATCGGGAGGGAGGGGAGGCAGTGGAGACTCAGACTGGGATCGGGAGGGAGGGGAGGCAGTGGAGACTCAGACTGGGATCGGGAGGGAGGGGAGGCAGTGGAGACTCAGACTGGGATCGGGAGGGGAGGCAGTGGAGACTCAGACTGAGATCGGGAGGGGAGGCAGTGGAGACTCAGACTGGGATCGGGAGGGGAGGCAGTGGAGACTCAGACTGGGATCGGTAGGGAGGCAGTGGAGACTCAGACTGGGATCAGGAGGGAGGCAGTGGAGACTCAGACTGGGATCGGGAGGGGAGGCAGTGGAGACTCAGACTGGGATCAGGAGGGGAGGCAGTGGAGACTCAGACTGGGATCGGTAGGGAGGCAGTGGAGACTCAGACTGGGATCAGGAGGGAGGCAGTGGAGACTCAGACTGGGATCGGGAGGGAGGGGAGGCAGTGGAGACTCAGACTGGGATCGGGAGGGAGGGGAGGCAGTGGAGACTCAGACTGGGATCGGGAGGGAGGGGAGGCAGTGGAGACTCAGACTGGGATCGGGAGGGAGGGGAGGCAGTGGAGACTCAGACTGGGATCGGGAGGGGAGGCAGTGGAGACTCAGACTGGGATCGGGAGGGGAGGCAGTGGAGACTCAGACTGAGATCGGGAGGGGAGGCAGTGGAGACTCAGACTGGGATCGGTAGGGAGGCAGTGGAGACTCAGACTGGGATCAGGAGGGAGGCAGTGGAGACTCAGACTGGGATCGGGAGGGGAGGCAGTGGAGACTCAGACTGGGATCGGGAGGGAGGCAGTGGAGACTCAGACTGGGATCGGTAGGGAGGCAGTGGAGACTCAGACTGGGATCGGTAGGGAGGCAGTGGAGACTCAGACCTTGCCCTTGGAGTGTGGGATGCCCAGAGGACACTGATGGACTCCTCCCAGCAGAGCCGCCATGGCGAAGCTGTACCCGCTCACGGCCTCGGGCGAGTTCTTCAGGTTGTTGATGCACTCAGCGCAGCGGTCCAGCAGAGGCGTGAGCTGGTGTGGAAGAGCGACAGAGACGCAGCGCAGACACCAGGCAGCCGACAGACGAGCCGCCATACTCGGGTGCAACAGCACAGACGTCACCGTCTCCAGAAAACCTGCACACATCATCACAGGCGTCCAGATAGTGAGCGGATTAAGCTGCTAACGGTGTCGGCATGAATGAATTAAAGGGATAGAGTCTTCACAAGAGTCTTCATTTACTCTACCGCATATCGTTATAAACCTAGAAGACTTTCGTTCATCTTTTACTCCACCTCCTGTGGTGAAAATCCAGCTTTTAAATGTTGTTTATATGTCAATGTGGTGATTTTAATCTGCTTTAAGACACATCATGTGTAAATTCATAAGTCGACAGCATTGCTGAGAATTTTCTCCTTAAAACTGCAGTGAACCAAAGACAGTCTCAAAAACACGGTTTGAAATCGCTGGTGTTTCTGATCACAAACTACCCTGTAGCCAATCACGTTACAAGGGGGGCAGGCTTTCAAATATCATTAACAGCGAACTAGCAGGTGAGTCTCGAGAAATGCCAGGTTATCCCAGTATATATTTCTGTTAATATAAAAAAAAATCGGGTAGATTTAGCAATATAGCAGGTGTATGATGTGGACTGAGATGGCGAACGGGAACATAGTTTGTGTAACACTAACAACACATTATTAGCTGTTTGATAACAGTCAAGCAAAAGGCTAATCATTTGATTTACCATTATGCGTCTGACGTTGTAAAGAGCAAACTTTTTCTGCAGCGTTTAGCTCAGTAAGTTGGCCAAGTGGATCTCTGAGCTGCTGTGAGTGAGTGGAGGCGGGACTTATTTGCATTTTCATAGAACCGCGTGTACTAAATGAGACAAGGGTGTCGAGTTACGTTCAAGCTATTTTAAGGCATGAAAAAATAATTAACAGGAAAAAAAAACATTTACATATGTAATTTTGGTGATCAAAGATGAGTTTTAAGAATATTATTGACTACAGGGAGACTTTGATGAAATCCAAAACACTTCTGTCCCTCCATTGAAAGTCCATGTAATCAAAACCTTCAAGCTGCAAAAGTTCATAAAGACATTTACATTTAGTCATTTAGCAGACGCCTTTGTCCAAAGAGATTGTAAAAGAACTAATATGGACAAAGGAAGCTCAACCGTTTTTGACTTCAAAAATCCTCATTAGTTCTCAAGCTTTTGTTTACCATATTTCATGAGCTCTATGTACATTATGTTTATATAAGCCTTAATTCCATCGGTTAATCATATAAAGTGATCGTGTCTCTTCAGAAGACTTGGATTAAGAGGTTTCATTCATATGGATGTATTTTACCATCTCGTTTTGAAGCATCAGTGTTTTGGGTGAACAGACTGTCAGTGGAGGGACAGAAATATCGAAGATGAGTTTCATAAGTTTAAAAGATGAACAAAACTCTTAAGGGTTCGGAACATCATTTTACATTTTAAATATATGTAATGTATAAATATATGAGAAAAGACTGAGGGTTGAATGAGACATGGACATTTGCCAAAACAGTGACAAACTTGTCATCATAACATCAAATACAAATTCCATATTTATACCAAATAGTGTAGCCATCTCTATTTATATATATATATATGTTTTAAAGCTGGATCATAAGTGGACCTTTCAAAATGATAATGACCCAAAGTATGCAAGCAACAAGGAAACCGGGAAAGGGAACGGCTCAGAAGAAAGAAATGGAGCATGTTGGGACGCATGGATTCTCAGACAATGATAATTACACATGCCTAAAATACAGTATTTCTGCCAAAAATGGCACTAGAAAAGTGCTATTAAAATTAAGTGTCAGGGTGTAATTTAGCTTGAGCATCCATAGTAATGAAATATAAATATACAAAGACTTTTGATAAGCGTGCCACCTGGGGTGTTTGTCTGGTTTTGTACCCGACTGCTGCATGTTGTGGTTGTGTGCATTTCTCCTACCGACGGACGGCTCCAGGATCAGCGGGGAGGCCGTGGCGCTCAGACTCTGGACCAAACTGCCCAGCTCCTTCAGCGCGCACACCATCACATGCTGACTAGCCGACACGTCCGCGGCTCCGGCGCGGCTCTCACTGCTCGGGTCGTTCACCACCGCCTCTGTGTGGGAGAGAGAGCAGTCATGAGCGTCTGCATGCACACGGAGCGATCCACCACTCCTCGTGTCAGGACCAGTGTTGGGGACGGTTACTTTTAAAAGTTATGCGTTACAAGATTGCGTTACTCCCTAAAAAAGTAACTAATTGTATTAATTCCAGTCGCTCACTTGCTTCGTTCTTGAACAAATCAGGCTTTTGAATAAAACGGTTGTATGAACGATTCAATTACTCACTTATTAAGACTAATATGGTTTATTTTTTAAATAAAAATCCCTTTCAAAAATAAAAGTTATTTATTAGCATCGATAGTTCAAAGGACAACCTTTAACATCCATTGCATAAAATGTTTTTTTTTTAGAGTGGAAAAAGGTTATTTACAAATCAGGCTTTTGAACAAATCGGTTGTATAAATGATTCAATGACTCACATATTAAGACAGTGACTCGCTGCCATCTACTAAAAGCTAAATAGAAGGTTCTTTAAAATATTAAAACGTTTTTCACACAAAAGGATCAATGAAAGGTTCTTTGAGGAACCAAAAATGGCGAACACCCCCATTTGGATCCATTATTTTTAAGAGTGTGGCATCCTATTATTTTTATTAATTCATATATATAGATTCATATATAATAAGGCTGTGCAGCGATTAATCGCGATCCAAAATAAAAGTTTGTGTTTCCATAATATATGTGTGTGTACTGTGTATAATTATTTTGTACACACACATGCATGTATATATTTGAGAAATATTTGCATGTATATATACCATATTCTAATTTATATTATATATAAATATAAATATTTTATATATAAATAACATTTTTCTCAAATATATACATGCATGTGTGTGTATTTATATATACAAAATAATTATACACAGTACACACACATATATTATGGAAACACAAACTTTTATTTTGGATCGCGATTAATCGTTGCACAGCACTAGAAAAAAAAGCCTGATAACCGAGAACACAAGTGATTTCAGACACGAGTATCACGGATTGTGCATTACTCCTCTAATCTCCATCTTACCCACGGCTCTCATCTGTTTGCTGATGGCCAGGCAGATCTCCTTGGCAGCCGCGATCTGAGCCTTCTCCCCCAGCAGCCCTCCCAGCGTCGCCCGCAAGGCGAAGGACACGCAGCGGCGGGAGTACACGGCCTCCACGTGGGTCTGTGTGGCGCGCGGGTGAGCCACCAGCTCCAGCAGATGAGACAGGAACACGGCGAAGTTACGCTCCAGCCACTGGCCGCCCAGAGTCGTGACGAACACTACATACGCCTGCATGGAGACACACATGAGCAGATGATGACACGTCTAATGCAGTCAACAAAACCTCCTGTTGCTTTAGAGTTTAAAATAACAGAGTTTGGTCATGGCTGAGATAAACCCACAGCATTGTAGGAGTTATGATGCCAAACACCAGCTCAACAAATCATCACAAAGAGCAGATCAACATTTTTGTTTAAAGTCCCCTGTAGTCGATCACTTTATCCCTTAAAACTCACCTTTGATCATCAAAATGACACATTTAAATGTTTTTTTCCCTGAAAATAATGTCTTCATGGCTTAAAATATCTTGAATGTAACTCGACACCCTTGCCTCATTTAGTATTCGCGGTTCTATGAATATGCTAATGAGCCCCGCCTCCACTCACTCACTCAGCTAAGAGATCCACTGGTTGACGATCACACGTTGATCTGATTGGTTACAAGTCTAAATAGGAATTTGTGTTTAACTGTTTTACTAAGAAACAAAATGATAGGGACAGACCAAACGAATTGCCACTGTGTGTGAGTGAGTGAGTGAGTGAGTGAGTGAGTGAGTGAGTGAGTGAGTGAGTGAGTGAGTGAGTGAGTGAGTGAGTGTGTGAGTGAGTGAGTGAGTGTGTGTGGTGTCTTCAGTCTCACCTGAGTGACCCCGACGCGCACCTCTCGACTGACCGAGGCTCCTTTCAGCATCTCTCCTCCACTCTTCAGGAACCCTGATCCTCCACGCAGGAACCCTGTGGACATCAGCTCCAGAACCTCCTCCAGAGTCGCTCGCTTCACGTTCTGCCGCATCACTGACACACACACACACACACACACACACACACACACACACACACACACGCGGCATACAGTCAAAACCAAAAGTTATTCAGACACCATTTTGATTGATATTTTTTCACTAGTGTGTGCAGGACACTATAGTTCATTTATGTGAATGAGGAGAGCAGAATAAAGTAAACTGACATATTATACACAAATATTCTTCATACAGTGACTACCTGTGACATTTATACACATTACAGACACTTTGAGCTGATGATGTTCTGCTGAAGTGTGTTTTCTGTAACTGCTAATGCTGTTTTTACACACAGACTGAACAACATGAAGCATTGCTTGGTCACTGGTTGAGCTAAACTGGTATTATCTAATTGTGTAGTTAAATTTAACAGCTGACAGATATTCAACATAATTCATGTGTGAGACAGAAGGATGGTGTGTCCGGGCAGGTGTGTGTGTGTGTGTGTGTGTGTGTGTGTCTCACCGGTGGCCTGTTTGGGCATGAGCGCGGTGGCCATGGCGGTTCCCAGCAGTGAGGACACAGCGACACGCACACCGTACGTCGAGCCCTCCAGAGCCTTGAAACACAGAGTGGCCACGTTCTCCAGCTCAGTGGTCCAGATGAACACGGCCTCGTTCTGCAGCTCTAGCAGACACTGCCCAATCACATCATCATCATCATCATCATCTGGCCCAATCACAGTCAGCTCTAACAAACATCACTTCACAAGATCAGGGCTGCGTTCAGCCCAGACAAAACGTTGCACAGCGTGTTTTAAACAGAAACGGTGATGCGTTGAACACACTGTTCTGATGACACAAGAGTTGCAACTATGGCAGCTGAGAAGGCTATTCTTTGTGAAGAATTTTCGGAGTCTGATGAAGTCGGTATAAATATGTGTTTAATACTACAAAATACACTCACCTAAAGGATTATTAGGAACACCATACTAATACTGTGTGTGACCCCCTTTCGCCTTCAGAACTGCCTTAATTTTACGTGGCATTGATTCAACAAGGTGCTGAAAGCATTCTTTAGAAATGTTGGCCCATATTGATAGGATAGCATCTTGCAGTTGATGGAGATTTGTGGGATGCACATCCAGGGCACGAAGCTCCCGTTCCACCACATCCCAAAGATGCTCTATTGGGTTGAGATCTGGTGACTGTGGGGGCCATTTTAGTACAGTGAACTCATTGTCATGTTCAAGAAACCAATTTGAAATGATTCGAGCTTTGTGACATGGTGCATTATCCTGCTGGAAGTAGCCATCAGAGGATGGGTACATGGTGTCCATAAAGGGATGGACATGGTCAGAAACAATGCTCAGGTAGGCCGTGGCATTTAAACGATGCCCAATTGGCACTAAGGGGCCTAAAGTGTGCCAAGAAAACATCCCCCACACCATTACACCACCACCACCAGCCTGCACAGTGGTAACAAGGCATGATGGTTCCATGTTCTCATTCTGTTTACGCCAAATTCTGACTCTACCATCTGAATGTCTCAACAGAAATCGAGACTCATCAGACCAGGCAACATTTTTCCAGTCTTCAACTGTCCAATTTTGGTGAGCTCTTGCAAATTGTAGCCTCTTTTTCCTATTTGTAGTGGAGATGAGTGGTACCCGGTGGGGTCTTCTGCTGTTGTAGCCCATCCGCCTCAAGGTTGTGCGTGTTGTGGCTTCACAAATGCTTTGCTGCATACCTCGGTTGTAACGAGTGGTTATTTCAGTCAAAGTTGCTCTTCTATCAGCTTGAATCAGTCTGGCCATTCTCCTCTGACCTCTAGCATCAACAAGGCATTTTCGCCCACAGGACTGCCGCATACTGGATGTTTTTCCCTTTTCACACCATTCTTTGTAAACCCTAGAAATGATTGTGCGTGAAAATCCCAGTAACTGAGCAGATTGTGAAATACTCAGACCGGCCCGTCTGGCACCAACAACCATGCCACGCTCAAAACTGCTTAAATCACCTTTCTTTCCCATTCTGACATTCAGTTTGGAGTTCAGGAGATTGTCTTGACCAGGACCACACCCCTAAATGCATTGAAGCAACTGCCATGTGATTGGTTGATTAGATAATTGGATTAAAGAGAAATTGAACAGGTGTTCCAAATAATCCTTTAGGTGAGTGTATGTGTGTGTGTGTGTGTGTGAACCTCCTCCTCACCTTGGCGACGGCGCAGCGGACGGCCATGGATCTGTCGGTGAGCATCGAGCGCGTGTTCTTATAGATGTCTCTGTGACACGAGGCCGCCGCTCCACCGAGACCACTGAGCACTTTCTGCAGACTCAGCAGGATCTCGCCTCGACCCTGAGCCTGAAACACACACACACCGCTGCTTGAGAAACTGAAGGAGCAAGAGTAAGTTAAGAGCTGGACTCACACACACAGAGCTGCTGTACCTCTGCACTCTTCACACACACACAGAGCTGCTGTACCTCTGCACTCTTCACACTCACACACACACACAGAGCTGCTGTACCTCTGCACTCTTCAGGGCTTTCAGGAGGTTGTTGATGGTGTCAGGGAAAGAGCTGCCCAGCATTCGGCCCATCCGCTCGTAGAACGCCCCGACACACGCCACCGCAGCGCTGCACACACACGTCAGTGTGAGTATATGTGACGGAGAGAGTGAGTGTGTGTGTAATTGAGCGCACTCACAGTTTGGTGGGTAAGTAAGCAGCGGTGTCATCTTTGCTCCTGATGATGTCGTTGCACCGGTCGAGTGTCTGGAAGACGGTGAAGGTGTCGCCGATGGAGTAAAGCACCGCCAGGTTCTTGGAGAGCAGCTTACGAGTGGGCGGCCCGGGGGAACTGCTGATCAACCCCGTCAGCTGCTCCACCAGCTGCTTCTGCTTCTCCTTCACATCCACCTGCGCTCACACACACACACTACTGATCAACCCCGTCAGCTGCTCCTCCTTCACATCCACCTGCGCTCACTTACACACACACACACACACACTACTGATCAACCCCGTCAGCTGCTCCACCAGCTGCTTCTGCTTCTCCTTCACATCCACCTGCACTCACACACACACACACACACACACACACACACACACACTACTGATCAACCCCGTCAGCTGCTCCTCCTTCACATCCACCTGCGCTCACACACACACACACACACTGCTGATCAACCCCGTCAGCTGCTCCACCAGCTGCTTCTGCTTCTGCTTCACATCCACCTGCACACACACACACACACACTGCTGATCAACCCCGTCAGCTGCTCCACCAGCTGCTTCTGCTTCTCCTTCACATCCACCTGCACTCACACACACACACACACACACTGCTGATCAACCCCGTCAGCTGCTCCACCAGCTGCTTCTGCTTCTCTTTCACATCCACCTGCACTCACACACACACACTGCTGATCAACCCGTCAGCTGCTCCACCAGCTGCTTCTGCTTCACATCCACCTGCACTCGCACACACACACACACACTGCTGATCAACCCCGTCAGCTGCTTCTGCTTCTCTTTCACATTCACCTGCACTCACACACACACTGCTGATCAACCCCGTCAGCTGCTCCACCAGCTGCATCTGCTTCTCCATCACATCCACCTGCGCTCACACACACACACACACTGCTGATCAACCCCGTCAGCTGCTCCACCAGCTGCTTCTGCTTCTCCTTCACATCCACCTGCACTCACACACACACACACACACTGCTGATCAACCCGTCAGCTGCTCCACCAGCTGCTTCTGCTTCTCCTTCACATCCACCTGCACTCGCACACACACACACACACACACACACACACACACACACACACACTACTGATCAACCCGTCAGCTGCTCCACCAGCTGCTTCTGCTTCTCTTTCACATTCACCTGCGCTCAAACACACACACACACACTGCTGATCAACCCCGTCAGCTGCTCCACCAGCTGCTTCTGCTTCTCCTTCACATCCACCTGCACACACACACACACACACACACACTGCTGATCAACCCCGTCAGCTGCTCCACCAGCTGCTTCTGCTTCTCCTTCACATCCACCTGCACTCACACACACACACACACACACTGCTGATCAACCCCGTCAGCTGCTCCACCAGCTGCTTCTGCTTCTCCTTCACATCCACCTGCACTCGCACACACACACACACACTGCTGATCAACCCTGTCAGCTGCTCCACCAGCTGCTTCTGCTTCTCTTTCACATCCACCTGCACTCACACACACACACTGCTGATCAACCCCGTCAGCTGCTCCACCAGCTGCTTCTGCTTCTCCTTCACATCCACCTGCACTCGCACACACACACACACACTGCTGATCAGCCCCGTCAGCTGCTCCACCAGCTGCTTCTGCTTCTGCTTCACATCCACCTGCACTCGCACACACACACACACACACTACTGATCAACCCCGTCAGCTGCTCCACCAGCTGCTTCTGCTTCACATCCACCTGTACTCGCACACACACACACACACACTACTGATCAACCCGTCAGCTGCTCCACCAGCTGCTTCTGCTTCACATCCACCTGCACTCACACACACACACTGCTGATCAACCCGTCAGCTGCTCCACCAGCTGCTTCTCCTTCACATCCACCTGCACTCACACACACACACTGCAGATCAACCCGTCAGCTGCTCCACCAGCTGCTTCTGCTTCTCCTTCACATCCACCTGCACTCGCACACACACACACACACTGCTGATCAACCCCGTCAGCTGCTCCACCAGCTGCTTCTGCTTCTCTTTCACATTCACCTGCACTCACACACACACACACACACACACTGCTGATCAACCCCGTCAGCTGCTCCACCAGCTGCTTCTGCTTCTCTTTCACATCCACCTGCACTCACACACACACACTGCTGATCAACCCGTCAGCTGCTCCACCAGCTGCTTCTGCTTCTGCTTCACATCCACCTGCACTCGCACACACACACACACACACTACTGATCAACCCCGTCAGCTGCTCCACCAGCTGCTTCTGCTTCTCTTTCACATCCACCTGCACTCACACACACACACTGCTGATCAACCCGTCAGCTGCTCCACCAGCTGCTTCTGCTTCTGCTTCACATCCACCTGCACTCGCACACACACACACACACACACACTACTGATCAACCCCGTCAGCTGCTCCACCAGCTGCTTCTGCTTCTGCTTCACATCCACCTGCACTCGCACACACACACACACACTACTGATCAACCCGTCAGCTGCTCCTGCTTCTCCTTCACATCCACCTGCACTCGCACACACACACACTGCTGATCAACCCGTCAGCTGCTCCACCAGCTGCTTCTGCTTCACATCCACCTGCACTCACACACACACACTGCTGATCAACCCGTCAGCTGCTCCACCAGCTGCTTCTGCTTCTCCTTCACATCCACCTGCACTCACACACACACACACACACACACACACACACTGCTGATCAACCCGTCAGCTGCTCCACCAGCTGCTTCTGCTTCTCCTTCACATCCACCTGCACTCGCACTCACACACACACACTGCTGATCAACCCGTCAGCTGCTCCACCAGCTGCTTCTGCTTCACATCCACCTGCACTCACACACACACACTGCTGATCAACCCGTCAGCTGCTCCACCAGCTGCTTCTGCTTCTCCTTCACATCCACCTGCACTCGCACACACACACACACACTGCTGATCAACCCCGTCAGCTGCTCCACCAGCTGCTTCTGCTTCTCTTTCACATTCACCTGCACTCACACACACACACACACACTGCTGATCAACCCCGTCAGCTGCTCCACCAGCTGCTTCTGCTTCTCTTTCACATCCACCTGCACTCACACACACACACACACACTGCTGATCAACCCGTCAGCTGCTCCACCAGCTGCTTCTGCTTCTGCTTCACATCCACCTGCACTCGCACACACACACACACACTACTGATCAACCCCGTCAGCTGCTCCACCAGCTGCTTCTGCTTCTCTTTCACATCCACCTGCACTCACACACACACACTGCTGATCAACCCGTCAGCTGCTTCACCAGCTGCTTCTGCTTCTCCTTCACATCCACCTGCACTCGCACACACACACACACACTGCTGATCAACCCCATCAGCTGCTCCACCAGCTGCTTCTGCTTCTCCTTCACATCCACCTGCACTCACACACACACGCACACACACACACTGCTGATCAACCCCGTCAGCTGCTCCACCAGCTGCTTCTCCTTCACATCCACCTGCACTCACACACACACACTACTGATCAACCCCGTCAGCTGCTCCTCCTTCACATCCACCTGCGCTCACACATACACACACACACACACACACTGCTGATCAACCCCGTCAGCTGCTCCACCAGCTGCTTCTCCTTCTCCCTCATATCCACCTGCGCTCAAACACACACACACTGCTGATCAACCCCGTCAGCTGCTCCACCAGCTGCTTCTGCTTCTCTTTCACATCCACCTGCACTCACACACACACACACACTGCTGATCAACCCGTCAGCTGCTCCACCAGCTGCTTCTGCTTCTCCTTCACATCCACCTGCACTCACACACACACACACTGCTGATCAACCCCGTCAGCTGCTCCACCAGCTGCTTCTGCTTCTGCTTCACATCCACCTGCACTCACTCACACACACACACACACACTGCTGATCAACCCCGTCAGCTGCTCCACCAGCTGCTTCTGCTTCTCCTTCACATCCACCTGCGCTCACACACACACACTGCTGATCAACCTCGTCAGCTGCTCCACCAGCTGCTTCTGCTTCTCCTTCACATCCACCTGCCCTCACACACACACACACACTACTGATCAACCCCGTCAGCTGCTCCACCAGCTTCTTCTGCTTCTCCTTCACATCCACCTGCCCTCAAACACACACACACACACTACTGATCAACCCCGTCAGCTGCTCCACCAGCTGCTTCTGCTTCTCCTTCACATCCACCTGCACTCTCACACACACACACACACTGCTGATCAACCCCGTCAGCTGCTCCACCAGCTGCTTCTGCTTCTCCTTCACATCCACCTGCACTCACACACACACACACACACTGCTGATCAATCCCGTCAGCTGCTCCACCAGTTGCTTCTGCTTCTGCTTCACATCCACCTGCACACACACACACACTGCTGATCAACCCGTCAGCTGCTCCACCAGCTGCTTCTGCTTCTCCTTCACATCCACCTGCGCTCACACACACACACTGCTGATCAACCCCGTCAGCTGCTCCACCAGCTGCTTCTGCTTCTCCTTCACATCCACCTGCCCTCACACACACACACACACTACTGATCAACCCCGTCAGCTGCTCCACCAGCTTCTTCTGCTTCTCCTTCACATCCACCTGCACTCACACACACACACACACACACACTACTGATCAACCCGTCAGCTGCTCCACCAGCTGCTTCTGCTTCTGCTTCACATCCACCTGCACACACACACACTGCTGATCAACCCGTCAGCTGCTCCACCAGCTGCTTCTGCTTCTCCTTCACATCCACCTGCACTCACACACACACACACACACACTACTGATCAACCCCGTCAGCTGCTCCACCAGCTGCTTCTGCTTCTCCTTCACATCCACCTGCCCTCACACACACACACACACTACTGATCAACCCCGTCAGCTGCTCCACCAGCTTCTTCTGCTTCTCCTTCACATCCACCTGCCCTCACACACACACACACACTGCTGATCAACCCCGTCAGCTGCTCCACCAGCTGCTTCTGCTTCTCCTTCACATCCACCTGCACTCACACACACACAAACACACTGCTGATCAACCCCGCCAGCTGCTCCACCAGCTGCTTCTGCTTCTGCTTCACATCCACCTGCACTCACTCACACACACACACACACACTGCTGATCAACCCCGTCAGCTGCTCCACCAGCTGCTTCTGCTTCTCCTTCACATCCACCTGCACTCACACACACACACACACACTGCTGATCAACCCCGTCAGCTGCTCCACCAGCTGCTTCTGCTTCTCCTTCACATCCACCTGCACTCACACACACACACACACTGCTGATCAACCCCGTCAGCTGCTCCACCAGCTGCTTCTGCTTCTCCTTCACATCCACCTGCACACACACACACACACTGCTGATCAACCCCGTCAGCTGCTCCACCAGCTGCTTCTGCTTCTCTTTCACATCCACCTGCACACACACACACACTACTGATCAACCCCGTCAGCTGCTCCACCAGCTTCTTCTGCTTCTCCTTCACATCCACCTGCCCTCACACACACACACACACTGCTGATCAACCCACGTCAGCTGCTCCACCAGCTGCTTCTGCTTCTCCTTCACATCCACCTGCACTCACACACACACACACTGCTGATCAACCCGTCAGCTGCTCCACCAGCTGCTTCTGCTTCTCCTTCACATCCACCTGCCCTCACACACACACACACACTACTGATCAACCCCGTCAGCTGCTCCACCAGCTGCTTCTGCTTCTCCTTCACATCCACCTGCACTCACACACACACAAACACACTGCTGATCAACCCCGCCAGCTGCTCCACCAGCTGCTTCTGCTTCACATCCACCTGCACTCACTCACACACACACACACACACTGCTGATCAACCCCGTCAGCTGCTCCACCAGCTGCTTCTGCTTCTCCTTCACATCCACCTGCACTCACACACACACACACACACTGCTGATCAACCCCGTCAGCTGCTCCACCAGCTGCTTCTGCTTCTCCTTCACATCCACCTGCACTCACACACACACACACACACACTGCTGATCAACCCCGTCAGCTGCTCCACCAGCTGCTTCTGCTTCTCCTTCACATCCACCTGCACACACACACACACTGCTGATCAACCCCGTCAGCTGCTCCACCAGCTGCTTCTGCTTCTCTTTCACATCCACCTGCACTCACACACACACACACACACTGCTGATCAACCCCGTCAGCTGCTCCACCAGTTGCTTCTGCTTCTGCTTCAAATCCACCTGCACTCACACACACACACACACTGCTGATCAACCCCGTCAGCTGCTCCACCAGCTGCTTCTGCTTCTCCTTCACATCCACCTGCCCTCACACACACACACACACACTACTGATCAACCCCGTCAGCTGCTCCACCAGCTTCTTCTGCTTCTCCTTCACATCCACCTGCACTCACACACACACACTCACACACACACACTGCTGATCAACCACGTCAGCTGCTCCACCAGCTGCTTCTGCTTCTCCTTCACATCCACCTGCACTCACTCACACACACACACACACACACTGCTGATCAACCCCGTCAGCTGCTCCACCAGCTGCTTCTGCTTCTCCTTCACATCCACCTGCACTCACACACACACACTGCTGATCAACCCCGTCAGCTGCTCCACCAGCTGCTTCTGCTTCTCTTTCACATCCACCTGCACTCACACACACACACACACACACTGCTGATCAACCCCGTCAGCTGCTCCACCAGCTGCTTCTGCTTCTCCTTCACATCCACCTGCACTCACACACACACACTGCTGATCAACCCCGTCAGCTGCTCCACCAGCTGCTTCTGCTTCTCCTTCACATCCACCTGCTCACACACACACACACACTGCTGATCAACCCCGTCAGCTGCTCCACCAGCTGCTTCTGCTTCTCTTTCACATCCACCTGCACTCACACACACACACACACACACTGCTGATCAACCCCGTCAGCTGCTCCACCAGCTGCTTCTGCTTCTCTTTCACATCCACCTGCACTCGCACACACACACACACACTACTGATCAACCCCGTCAGCTGCTCCACCAGCTTCTTCTGCTTCTCCTTCACATCCACCTGCACTCACACACACACACACACACACACTGCTGATCAACCCCGTCAGCTGCTCCACCAGCTGCTTCTGCTTCTCCTTCACATCCACCTGCACTCACACACACACACACACTGCTGATCAACCCCGTCAGCTGCTCCACCAGCTGCTTCTGCTTCTCTTTCACATCCACCTGCACTCACACACACACACACACACTGCTGATCAACCCGTCAGCTGCTCCACCAGCTGCTTCTGCTTCTCCTTCACATCCACCTGCGCTCACACACACACACACACACACACTGCTGATCAACCCCGTCAGCTGCTCCACCAGCTGCTTCTGCTTCTCCTTCACATCCACCTGCGCTCACACACACACACACACACACACTGCTGATCAACCCCGTCAGCTGCTCCACCAGCTTCTTCTGCTTCTCCTTCACATCCACCTGCGCTCACACACACATCAGGGGAAACACACACTGTACACGCATACACACACACAACACTATGTGTTCAGCATTCATCTAATATTATCAAAAGGAGAGTTTTCCCTCTGAGCGAGCGTTCTTATAGATGTCTCTGTGACAGGCGGCCGCCGCTCCACTGTGAAACACACACACGGCAGCTTGAGTAACAGTTTCTCTCACACACACACACACACACACACACACACACACACACACACACACAGTCAATCCAAAATCTCAGGTGAAAATTGTCATTTTGACCCCCTCTAAAAATAGTGAATTAATCAATAAATATACATCCATTACATATAACTTGTTGGCTTTCATCTTCATTTGTGTATTTCTTTCACTAGATGAAAATGAGGATGTTTAGACTGAGCTCAAATCAGATCGGCAGAAACACCGCAGAACACACGACAGAAACACACTTCCTGAACGAGTGTGCAGGGAATAAACATGATCGGCCTCGGGTCTGAAGACACTAAACATGAGGGACTCATCAAATCTGCAGTGTCTGATTTAACAATAGCAGTACAGTCATTCAAAACGTAATTGTTTATATAAAAATTGTGCTTTTACAAACACGTTTGTGCATGTATGTTGATTCGATTTTATAATTACAGCCATAGTTGTTCAGATGAGAATTTAGTCAAATTAATTTACTAAGATATTTAATATTTGAAAACTGAATATTACTGAAACACATTTCCCTCAAATGTGTAAAAATGGCCCTGAAAATCAATTCAATGGCTAAATATTACTCATTATTTAGTGGCAAACGCATTTGTTTCTCCATGATTGTTTACCTTGTTAGCAGCGATCAGAACTTTATCCAGGAAGCGGAGCCACTCGAAGATGAAGACGGCTCTCTTGGCCTCGGTGACGTGAGCCAGCGCTTCTTCATTCAGCAGCAGACTGTGTGCCAGCTCCATACTTACCACACACACACACACACACACACACACAGAAGAGTAAACACGAGATTCATAACTGAATAAAACAACAAATCACACATTCAAATAAATAATAAAATAGATTTAAATAATAAATACATAATACTGTGACACACACATTGTAAAAAGAAAGTAATAAGATTAAATGAAATAAACAAAAAGATTAAACTACAAAATATGATAAGTAAAAAATATTAGAATATCCTCATATTAAGAAATGAATAAATAATAGATTCAAATGAATTATAAAAGTTACATTAAAAAAATAAATAGATTAAAATAAATAATAAAACATTAAATAAACAAATAAACAATACACAGCACAGTGCTATAGCGAGTAAAAAATAGGCTATTTTCCAAATAATATTACACATTTATAGGCTAATATGTATTTGTCACAGTATAAATTGAGTCTTTACACATATACATTTATAAATGCCCTTTAAATTGGGTCCCTCGCACGAGAATGATCATATGTGGCATCTAAATGATTGAACACCCTGTTCTAATATTATAAAATGATAATATGTCAGATATTCCGTGCAATTGAACAACAAACATCATATGAATGACATGCTAAACTGGGCAGCTAATATGACATACATTCACAGCTAAACACCGGGAAATGAGACATACACTTATCGAGAGCAGATTGTGAATTATGACACGCGGCGGGCTGACATAATAAACTTGATTTAGTTTATAAAGTAAGAGTTTATCTTACCTGTTTTCTTGCGGCGATGTTGTGTGTTTGTATTGATGTTGGCGGAAGGGTTCATGCGACTCACTTCCGCCTTCACAGCCAATGAATGGAGAGAATGTTGTCACGTGCGTGGAAGTAAACGTCAACTTCCTCCAGGGGGCGCGCGGATGTATGGACATGAATAGGATGGACCATAGATGATGTCTATGGGATGGACATTCAAATGTATTTTATGTTGTATTGTATATTATTGTGTATTGTATTTAATTGAAACATAAACGTTTCCACAGGTTATTTCTAACATGAAAATCCGCCCAGCGATAACTGCAATTATTTATAATGAAATCCCTACACTGTAATCGCATACGAGTGTCATAGATTCTCCCACCAACGCTGAGAAAAGTAACAGAGGCCAAGTGACAACGTCATTCTGCGGCGTAACCAGTGGCGAGTTCACGTCGAAAACTGGCATAAAGTAAAAGTAAAATAAAAAAATTAAGTAAAAATTGTTTTTACATTGGTATATATCCAGCTAAAAGTGTGTTAGAGAGGTTAAATATAAATTCTCTACAGTAAACAGAACAAATAAAACGACTCGGTTACTAACGTAACCTCGGTTCCCTGAGAAGAGGGAACGAGTATTGCGTAGGTAGCTTACGCTATGGGAAAACTCCTTTTCTCGAGAAATATTGAAGTCTTTATGTAAAATGCATTGCAGCTGCACAGCATACAGCAATGAGCGAGGCAGCTCGGTCATTGGCTGTGCTGCAGCAACTGCACGAACCTATGACGGGGCGACTCTGAACCCGCTTCCAATGAGCGTGCTTCGCGCCTACGCGCGTCAGAGCCCGCCAAGATGGGCGTGGCCAAGGGCTATATATTGAGCGCCCCGTCATCTGAGTTCTTTAGGTTCAATCGACTGAAGCAAACTAACCAAGCACAAGCACGGCAGCTTACGCAATACTTGTTCCCTCTTCTCAGGGAACCGAGGTTACGTTAGTAACCGAGTCGTTCCCTTTCGAGAGGTTCCTCTTATTGCGTAAATAGCTTACGCTATGGGAACGCCATGTAAAACGCCGTGCGTGCTGACTTCGCTCTATTAAGCCGGAGGCGGATGCCTGAGCCTTTAAGCAAAGTAATTATCCAACGAGCCAGCCGAAGGCGGGCTTTACAAAGGACAACGTGGAACGGCCCAATGGGCGTCCAGAGAAACACACAAGCACATTTTTATGTACTGTCATGTATGAAAAATCCTCTACATCAGTCAGAGACGGATTCTATGAGGGAGGAGACAGCGCTCAGCATGTACACACCCCAGCCTATGCATAGTTAGACCGACAGTATGTTAGAGTGCAATGAGGGGACCTGTAGGTTATAAAACCTGATAAATGTTGACGGTGAGGCCCAGCCTGCTGCCGCACAAATATCTTGAATGGGTATCCCACTCGACCACGCCCACGAGGAGGCCATGCCTCTCGTAGAGTGAGCTCTGATGCCCAAGGGGCACTGAAGGCCCTTGGCTTCATAAGCCAGCGCTATAGCATCAACTATCCAGCGCGATATTCTCTGCTTTGAAACAGCGAGACCTTTGGTGCGGCCGCCAAAGCATACAAACATTGCTCTGTCTGTCTGAACAGGGCAGAACGTTCCAAATATACTCTGAGCGCCCTGACCGGGCAGAGTAAATTAGCGTCGCTTTCGTCTGCTGGAGACGACAGCGCGGCCAAAGATATCACCTGTGCTCTGAAAGGTGTAGAGAGCACCTTAGGAATATACCCGTGTTTTGGCCTAAGGACAACCCTGCTGTCGTTAGGTCCAAATTCCAGGCAGGCAGCGCTTGACGACAGCGCGTGCAGGTCGCCCACTCTCTTGACCGAGGCGAGAGCCAGCAAGAGAGCAGTTTTGAGCGAGAGCTGTTTAAGGTGCACAGTTCGGAGGGGTTCGAACGGGGCACGCTTGAGTGCGTCCAGGACCGTGGCCAGGTCCCAGATCGGCACCGAGGGGGGGGCGTGGGGGATTTATCCTCCTGGCGCCCCTCAGGAAACGAACGACTAGGTAGTTTTTCCCTAGTGTGCGTCCTTCCACAGGGTCGTGCGATGCTGCTATGGCAGCCACATATACTTTGAGCGTGGAGGGGGTGCGGCCTGCCTCCAACAGCTCTTGTAAGAAAACGAGCACACTCGGTACTTCGCATGACTCAGGGTTCAGGTTTCTGGATTTACACCAGTCACTGAACACCTTCCATTTCTGGGCATATAAGCGCCTCGTAGAGGGTGCTCGCGCCTCAGTGATGGTTCTTAACACTCCACTGGGGAGGTTCCCGGGAATCCGTTGAGGGGCCACGCATGGAGGGCCCACAGATCGGGGCGGGGATGGAGGATCATCCCGTTGGCCTGCCTGAGGAGATCTAGCCTCAGTGGAATCGGCCATGGGGTAGATTTCATCATCTGCATCAGTTCTGGAAACCACGTCTGGTTCTTCCAGAGTGGGGCTACCAGGAGCACTACACATTTCTCCTCCCTGATCCGGCTGATGACCTGAGGTAGCATCGCGACCGGAGGGAAGGCATACAGCGGGCGGCTCGGCCAGACTTGGGCGAGCGCGTCTGTGCTCTTTGAAAAGAAGAGAGGGCAGTGCGCATTTTCCTTGGAGGCAAAGAGGTCGACCTCTGCTCTGCCAAAGATTTGCCATAACCACTGAATCGTCAGGGGGTGGAGAGACCATTCTCCTGGGAGAACCTTGTCTCTGGACAGCATGTCCGCTCCCTGGTTCAGAGCACCTGGCACATGCGCTGGGACCATAGGAGGAGCTCCCTGGCCATCGAGTGCAGGGAACTCGATCTGAGTCCACCCTGACGATTTATATGCGAGACTACCGTCATGTTGTCCGTTCGGACTAGGACGTGCTCGTTCTTCAGGTACGGGAGCAGGGCTCTGAGAGCCAAAGCGACCGCTTTCAATTCCAGACAGTTTATATGTAGGCGCTTCTCCGGGTTTGACCACAAGCCGGAGACAGGCCTGCCCTCGTAAAGGGCCCCCCCAGCCTATTTTGGAGGCATCTGTCGTGATAATTTTTCTCCTTGTGTTCACGCCCAAACTCACGCCGGACTGATACCAGTCGACAGCTTTCCAGGGCGTCAGGGCTTTTATGCAGCCGTGATTCGCTCTGATTAAAAAGTGGCCCGAGCGCCACGCGTGAGTGGGGACACGGCTTTTGAGCCAGCGTTGGAGAGGACGCATGTGCAACAATCCTAGCTGGAGTACAGCTGATGCTGAGGCCATGAGACCGAGCATCCTTTGAAATCGCTTGACGGGGGCGCGCGCAACCGCTCTGAACGATGCTGCAAGGCGCCGGATAGTGAGCGCGCGCTCTGACGAGAGGCGCGCCGTCATCTGCACTGAGTCTAGCACTATTCCCAGAAAAGAAATATTCTGGCTGGGGAATAGCCTGCTCTTTGCAAAATTGATTCTTAGACCCAGGCGATCTAGATGACTGATAATCCAAGACCTGTGTGTCACTAACTGGCTCTCTGATTGTGCTAGGATTAGCCAATCATCGAGATAATTTAGTATTCGCACTCCCCGCTGTCTCAGGGGGAAAAGTGCTGCATCCATACATTTCGTAAATGTACGGGGTGCCAGTGACAGGCCGAATGGTAGTACTGTGTACTGGTATGACTGTCCGTCGAAAGCGAATCTCAGAAAAGGCCTGTAATGAGGCGCTATCGGAATGTGAAAGTAAGCGTCTTTCAGATCCACTGATAGAAACCAATCCCCTGGGCGAACTTGCGCGAGGATATGTTTGGTTGTTAACATTCTGAACGAGCGAATCATTAAAGCTTTGTTCAGATGTCTGAGATCCAGAATGGGGCGGAGACTGCCATCCTTTTTCGGGACAAGAAAATAGCGGCTGTAAAAACCTGCCTCGCTCATAGAGGGAGGGACTGTCTCTATAGCGCCTTTCTCTATCAGTTTGAGCATCTCGGTGCGTAGAACATGTGAAACATCTTTTCTCACTTTCGTCTCGACCACTGCTGTGAAGCGGGGCGGTCTGCGAGCGAATTGAAGCGAGTAACCGTGTTTTATTATGTTCAAAACCCATTTCGGCATGTCGGGGATATTTTCCCAAGCTTTCGCTCGCACAGATATGGGCTGAATGCTGGCCGGGGGCGTGTCACAGTGACGTATGGCTCCCGCCAGCGAATCGCCTTGTGCTAATGTCGAGCTTACAGCTCTCAGCGGCGCGGGCGCGCGCTGAGCAGCTTTGTTGAATGCCGAGTGCAGGGGTGTGTGTGAGATTACAGGCACGCTCGCAGTAATGCTCACAGAGTGAGATGGGGAAATGTTTAACACTGTATGGGTAGTGCTTATGGGTGGGGGTGCATAAACTGTGGTAGGCACGCGCGCCACTTTCATAAAACTTCCCGCTCGCGGCGGGAGGTTTTTGGTCATATAAACAGTGTTTGTGAGTTGGGGGGCATGCATAACAGCGGGCACACGCGCCACTCTTATAAAACTTCCCGCTTTTACTGGGGAAGTGTTTATAACTGTGGGAACAGTGCTTATGTGTAGTGGTGCATACGTGACAGTTGGCACACAATCTACATTTATGGGGCGTCCAGCTTGAGCTGGGAAAACATTTGGCACTGCGTTGACAGTTTTGATATGTGGGAATGCACACTTTGGTGTGGACACGTGACCCTTTAATGACACAGGCAGAAAATAGCTCTTTATGTGATTTCTGTGTGTCGCCGTAAAAACGGCGTTTGTTTGCAGGTGGGCGAGCTGTGTTGCTGGCACATTGGCTGCTGTACAGACATTTCCAGCCGCCTGTAAGGGGACTGGGTAATGTTTTAGACGTTTTGGAGAGAACGGTCCGGCTCTTGCGAGACACGCGCTCTCCCTTTTTCTCCCTGTTGCTAGGAGGACTTACGAGGCTCTGGGTTCAGCACAATCTTGGGCTGAGGTCCCCGTCGCTCGGGCGGTTGCTTCCTGTTGGCAGAGCGCGAGCGGCGTCGAAAATCCGTTTCAGGTCTGGGCTGAGAGACGGGAGGCGCCGTCTTAGCTCGCTGCTGCTGAGGCGGCCTTTGGCGGCTCTGCGATGAGCTAGCTCGTTTGGGCAGGAAGTGACGCATAGCCTGCGAGTCCTTACGAGCTTCGGTGAAGCGCTCGGCGAACTCCTTCACCGCTGGTCCAAACAGGCCGCTTTGTGAGATAGGAGCGTCGATAAATGGCGCCTTATCTGCATCCTTCATCTCTGTTAGCGTCAGCCACAGATGGCGCTCAAGGACAGTCAGGTTAGCCATAGCACGGCCGATGGATTGGGCGGTGGCTTTTGTAGCTCGCAGCGCTATGTCAGTGGCTCTGCGTAGGTCCTTAAATGCTTTAGGATCGGGTCCAGACTCGTCCATACTGCGGAGAAGTTTGGCTTGAAACACCTGGAGGACAGCCATAGAGTGAAGCGCTGATGCAGCTTGGCCGGCGGCGGCGTATGCGCGACCGGCGAGAGCTGAAGTAGACCGGCAAGGCTTCGAGGGATGAGAAGCTTTAGCTTTCCATCCAGCGTTGGAGGGTGGACACAGATGATTGGCCACAGCCTCCTCGAGGGGTGGAGCCCCCTCATAGCCTCTTTCTTTCGCGCCGTCCACAGAGGAGAGCGACAAAGAAAAAGAAGGCTTCAGGCGAGCGGAGTGCGGGGCTTTCCACGACTTCGTGAGTTCGTCGTGAACCTCCGGGAAGATGGGGGAGGGTCTTTGCCGAGGGGCCTGTCGGCGCCCCTGCAGGAACCACTCGTCCAGTCGGCTGCGGGCGGGTTCTTCCGGGGAAGACCAATCGCGCCCGTGGTCTTCCACGGCCTTAGACAGGATGCGGACGATCTCAGAATCCATGCTGGAGCCCGCGCTCGTGCCCGCTAATGTCGATGGCGTGGGGTCAAACGACGAACCCGGCCACTCGTCGGATGCAGCATCACACGAAAAACTGTCACCCTTGTCATCGTCATCCCCTGACGCGCCAAACGAGACGAGCCCCATCGCTCCGCTGGAGGGGTGCTGGTCCGCCTGTGTGAACTGGACTGGCGGCGGGGAGTCTTCGGGTGGTGGTGAAGCATGCGGGGATTGGCCCGGCGTGACATCACTGCAAACCGCGTGCTCCGGCGGCCTCTGTGAGCGGCGCTTTTTCTTGCGCGGCTCGACCAGAGGAGATGGCAGCACGGAAGAGGTGGGCTCTTTCGCGGTGAAAACGGCGAAGCGAGCGCGCAGCTCGGTGAGGCCCAGGGCGTCACACTCGGGACATCTGCCTCGAGTAAGGGCAGCCTCTGCGTGGTCCGGTCCCAGGCAGCGGGCACAGATGATGTGACGATCCCCGTCCTGAAGAGGGCCTCGACACGAGGCGCAGGAAGGCATTTGAAACAACGCCTTGTAAAATTTGCTCTTTTAAAAAGTGTCGCGGGGGCAAACACTGAAAGCTTTGTAAAAGGATATTCAGATGATGCGCGCCGGATGGCTTAGCAGAAGGGCGATCGAAGGCGGCTGAAGGCGCCGGCGTCCTCGAAGCAGTCCTGCTGTAGGCTTGTCGACGGCGGCGGCGAAGAGACTCCAATAATTCCGGAGGATCCAGCGAAGAGAAGGTTCTTTGCTGAAGGAGATTAAATCTAAAGAACTCAGATGACGGGGCGCCCAATATATAGCCCTTGGCCACGCCCATCTTGGCGGGCTCTGACGCGCGTAGGCGCGAAGCACGCTCATTGGAAGCGGGTTCAGAGTCGCCCCGTCATAGGTTCGTGCAGTTGCTGCAGCACAGCCAATGACCGAGCTGCCTCGCTCACTGCTGTATGCTGTGCAGCTGCAATGCGTTTTACATAAAGACTTCAATATTTCTCGAGAAAAGGAGTTTTCCCATAGCGTAAGCTACTTACGCAATAAGAGGAACCTCTCGAAAGGGAACACGTAGACAGACAGTAATGTAGACAATAGAAGTTACAGAAGCAAAGCAGGGGAGACTGAGAAAGATGAGAAATGGTGACAAGAGGAAATATAGCAATGAAGGGGGCAAACAGTACACGTGTCTGTCATGAAGGTGATGGATGAACCCAATTGCAGACAATATGCAAACACACAAGGTTTATTTATAACAGAAAACAGGGAAAACAAAACCCACGAGGGGGTAAAACAGAGGTAAGGATGGTTGACTAACAAGCAAAACAATAAATAGACTAAGAACTGGGATATACTACATACAACTCTTTAGACAAAAACTCTTACTTGACAAGGAATTCTCAGCAATGGTACAAACACAGGCAGGTTGCACATTAATTGACAATGAACCGACACATGACAGAAAACATGAGGTGATAAAATAGGGAACACTAATGACGAGGACAGGTGAAACTGAATAGACAATAATGACAAGACGAGGGTAACAAGGGGGCGGAGTTACATAATGAGACAACACAAGCACATGGCCCAAACAACAGACCATGCCCTTGTACACAAAACATGAGTCTGTCATGATCCTGCCACAAGACTAGGAAAAATCAAGGACATGATGGCAGAATCATGACACATGTCATGGCCGAATTTGGAAATACAAAAAAATTCCAAACGCATCTAAAGTTAAAAATGTAATTGATGTTCAACAAATAAAAAACAGTTTTAATACAAATGAGCAAATGATAAAGCTTGGGTTGCTGAATATTCAATCCCTTAATTCAAAAGCACTTATTGTTAATGATATGATTACAGACTATAATCTAGATGTGCTGTGTTTGACAGAAACCTGGCTAAAACCAGACGATTACATTACCTTAAATGAGTCCACCCCACAAGATTACAGTTAACATGAGCCTCGTCTGAAAGGCAAAGAGGGAGGTGTTGCTGTAATTTATAGTAATATTTTCAGAATTACTAAGAAATTTCAAAAGTTTCAAATATTATTATTTTGAAGTGTTGGTGCTTAATGTAACACTATCTAGTGTAAATGATGAATCCCGTTTGAGATTTGTGCTGGCTACCGTATACAGGCCACCAGGGCACCATACAGACTTTATCAAAGAATTTGCTGATTTTCTATCAGAATTAGTATTGGCTGCAGATAAAGTACTAATTGTTGGTGATTTTAATATACATGTAGATAATGAAAATTCCACTTTGATAACAGTCACCATGGAATGTGCACCTTTTATGTGACTGCCACTAAAACAAAACAAACACAGAATAAAGATCTTACAAAACGGTTTAGTGTGGTTATTTAAGTTTGACACATGTGTGCCTCATCACAGAGAACTTAAGTGTTTTCTGTTAGAACGGCGTCGTGTTAGCAGCCACTAAGGTTAAAGGGATAGTTCACCCAAAAATGAAAACTCTGTCAGTAATTACTCACCCTCATGTTGTTCAACCCCGTAAGACTTTCGTTCATCTTCGAAACACAAATTAAGATATTTTTGATTAAATCTGAGAGCTGGATCACTCCTCCATAGGCTTCTAAGGGATCGAAACTGGCCGGCTCAAAAGTTATGAAAGACATCGTTAAAATAGTCCGAGTGACTACAGTGGCTCAACCTTAAGTTTATCAAGCGACGAGAATACTTTTTGTGAGCAAAAAACAAACAAAAATAACGACTTTATTCAACTATTCATTTCCTTCTCTGTGGGCCTTGAGATTTCACGTAGTGATATTGCGCAAAGCTTCTAGGTTATTTTGTAAGTCGTTATTTTGTTTGTTTTTTTGCGCACAGAAAGTATTCTCGTCGCTTTTAAGTTTTAAGGGATACAATTTTATTGACTAAAGGGGGATGTAACCCGGGTGATCCAGGCTACCAGTAGAAGAGTTGAGAGAGATGTAAAAAGATGAGAAAATTAAGAAAGAGAATAAGAGAGAAAAACGAGTGCTTTAGAAGAGAAAGTGTTTCGTCCAATCATGGATCGCGCTGCATTGATTGACACTCCAACGAGCCAATGGTAGCAGCGCACTGAGACGGCGCCGGCGACACTGACGCTGTCAGAGACACTGAGACAGAGAGAGAGCGCGAGCGAGTCAGACGAAACAGATACACATTGATTGATCTCTAGATATTCCGCATCAAAATATAGATATTGAGAAAAAGAGACTTGAATGCAGTCAAAAGATTACATTTTTGAGTGAAAGTGAGAAGACGACGAGGCAGAGAATCGAGAACAATAATCGATGTAACGTTAACGTTAGATACACGGAGCACAAAAAGCACCGCAAATTATCTTCTTATTGGATAAGATGAAAAAATCTTGCCTTGGTGAGTTTTTTTTATTTTATATTTGACTGTTGAAGACTCAGCGGCAAATCAGTAGTGTGAGTGCATAGTGTGTGAGCTGGTGCTAATTTGCACGTTGGGCTAAAGCTAATCACATGTGAAGATGCAAACGAGTCAATGATGAGTGACAATGTCGTGTATAAGTGTCAAGATATTGAGTTAATGTCGTGTATAAGTGTCAAGATATTGAGTTAATGTCGTGTATAAGTGTCAAGATATTGAGTTAATGTCGTGTATAAGTGTCAAGATATTGAGTTAATGTCGTGTATAAGTGTCAAGATATTGAGTTAATGTCGTGTATAAGTGTCAAGATATTGAGTTAATGTCGTGTATAAGTGTCAAGATATTGAGTTAATGTCGTGTATAAGTGTCAAGATATTGAGTTAATGTCGTGTATAAGTGTCAAGATATTGAGTTAATGTTGTTTGAAGTGTATACATGATGTTTGTTAATGAAAGTGTTTGAATGGAAGATTAATTATTGTTTTGCCTTGTGTTTTTGCAAGGCTGGGTTTTTCGTTTTGTTTGTGTTGTTCTTCTGAGAAATTGTGATCACCATCCTGGACACGTGAGACGCACATGAGCGTATGTAAAAGGCGAGCCACCCACGGAGACCATTTGATTGTTGAACTTTGATCTCGATTTCATCGAAACTGGTATGAGACGTCTTTTCCTTTTGCTTTTGGACAAATGGGACTGAGACTTTGTTTTTTCATATTTTTCCTCGAGCTTTGAACGGAGAGACATTGATCTGAACTGAACGATTCTAAAGAGTCAACTATTTTGATCCGAGTCATTTGATTCTGAACTGACATTAACTGAATCAATTCAGTGAATCTTAAATATTTGGTTGAAAAGACTTGCATTTTGAAGGGAAAGAGTGATTTGAGTTACTGAGCTGTAATATTTTGTTTTGAGAACATTGTTTGTTTTCCTTCCAACTGTATTGGGGTATAAACAAACTGTAGCGGAAATGAGTCTGTTTTGGGGAAATTATTTAACTCAAATGGGGAATATTATTCATTAGATAATGAATATGTAATCGCATACATAAATTAAATTATCCCAAATAGGGAATGGACTAAACATTACCATATATGAATAATTAACACGATTGATCGTAGTAATTATTGATATTTGGTTTGGTTAAGTCAGATTAATTGTCAGGGTCAATTTACATGTGATTCCAAATTAGTTTGTCATGCATCCTGGTTCGTCCCGCGAACCGGAGATGAAAACTTCCTTATATCACAAGATTACCTGCCTGTATACCGAGTGAATATTTTCCGCTGGCCACACGGAAGTATCTGCTCGTATACGGCACTTTCAGATGTTTACAATAGTTAACCGAGGTAGAGCGTTGGTACCTTACAGATCTTTGACATATTACAGAGACTTCAATCATGGGACAATGAGACAGATTCGATTCAAAGGATTATGGAATTTAATAACACAATATTAAGGGTTATATAGACTACTAAAAATCACGCAGGAGTAAATAATATGCATATAAAACAAACAATTAATACAGGATTGCAATATGACGTATTTAAAAGGACACAGTTAGAGTGAGAGAGAGTGAGAGAGAGAGAGAGAGAGAGAGAGAGAGAGAGAGAGAGAGTGAAAGACAGAACAGTTCAAACAGTTCAACAGAGACCCAAAGGATTCCAATATTAATCGAGACACTTTAAGCAGCACTTAATTGAGATTTGTACGTTACTTGGTTTAAACACGGTCCCTTTGTGTTGAGTTGTGTTACAAAGGCAGCGTGGTTGGAGTTGTCTGGCACGTCTTCCGGTAGGAGGCAGATGTTGCGATTGCTTCAGCTGCGGCCCGTATGAGAGGCGATTAATCTTAAACTTGTTTCGTTCTTGAATGAAACCGAACTATCAACTGAGGTAGATCGAAAGAAAGCAACTTAGATTTAAAACAAAGTAGAAAAACGACGAAGAAGGAAAACTCCGGCTGGAGTTTAGCAGGAAAGTTTAGGCATCTCTCTCTGGCGTAGGAAAACTGCCCAGAGGATAAGGTGGCGGTCTATTTTGAAGGAGCGAGGGACACGCCTTCCTCACGTGTTTGATCCAATCGTGTTGCAGGAAGGCGTGTCGTCAGACCTCGTGATTCACGCCTTACGGATCATGTGTATAGGGGATAAACTTGTTCGAAATACACTTCTAAACTAGTATTAATAAAAGCATGCATCATATTACATTTTGGGTTGATGATTCAATCTTCTTTGATTATTCTGATTACAACCATACCAAATTCGGCATTCCTAGGGCTTAGTGAAATGCAGATACATGATTTTCGTGATTAAAACGGATGTTAAATTGGTCACATATCATAACAGCTTACAGTTATACCAGTTTTGTCATCAGGGAATCATGAAAACACAACCACAAAACATTATACATTTACAAAAGGGGATTTTTGATCCCCTGTGTTCAGAGTATTTCGTGTGTGTTCATGCGTATGTATGTATGTTCAGAGTTCATTGACCGATGGTGACGGGGGGGGTGAACTCGCGACCAGTCCCGTGTGAGCGTGTGTGCTTCGAATTTGATGAGTTTAACAACGGCTACAATGGCCAGTTGTCTAATCTCACAATTCTCTTCTGTATGTGTGTAAGCGAAAAACCCCAAAGGGGATTCCACGTGTGTGCGCTTATCTGAATAGACAATGTTCGTCTTGTCACCTTCGGAGGGGTTCTTCCACGTGATTCTGATTCCAAGATGGGCCCTTTGGTCACATGTCTGTGTCATATGTGATAAGCAATGCATTTCTTTGTTTAACCATTCGTGGCAGACGCCTGTGAAGTGAATCAGAGTCAGTAATTCAATCAAGTCCTATGCCCTTTACTTTTGTCAGAGTCTCTGAATTAAAAGAATGCAAAACCAGCAGTTTAGGAAAATGGCAGATCTGACCATGGCTACAAAACTGAGTCTGAGTTTTCTAGGAAGTTTTATTTATTTTTTGTACAAAGTATATGACAATTGTTGTCAATTGAGTTGAGTTGAGTTAATGAGTCCAACTTCCTGAAATTAACAAAAAAGAGAGTCGATTAAGCATTATCATACATTTGTATGTTGTTAAATGAGAGTATTGAGATTTACATGCTCCAGACGAATTGCAATTAAGAATTGTTTCCAATGAATGAAAGATTCCAACCAGTAAACAGAGCTCTTGGTTTTCACCTACCTGCTGTGTTCAGTGTTTCCCCTAGAAATTTTTCCAGCAGCGGTGCTGTCACATGCCGGAGGATGTTACCAAGTCGCGTGTTTTTTTTTTTTTAAATAACCCCTTAAACCATGACTTCTGGCAAGTTTTGTGGATAGAAATCGACATTTTGAGACATACAAATATGACATACCATCAACAGATTCAAGGCATGATTATTGCAGCACGTACCTTGAACTGGTCACAAACTGAAACCTTCATTTTATAATTTTAAACAAGATTTTTCACGTTTTTGTTTTGTGTTGATTTTCAGCTATAAGGTAGATATTGATAGGGGGAAAATGAAATAGCACAACCCAGAAAAAGATTATTTAGAATTTATTGAAAATGTTATCTTAATGGCAAAGGCCACACCCAATCTGTGAGCACTTAATTTTTCTAACATTTTTGAAATCAAAAGTTTTATGTTAACATTATTTAATGCACAATTAGGGGTGGTGAAAAAAATCGATTATTGATTAATCGCGAGTATGTTATGGACGAGTATGAATCGATTATTAAATTTTCAAAAATCGATTTTTTATTATTTAAATTTTTTTTCTTTTCTTTTTTTTCATTATTTTATTTTGTAAAAAAATTTATACCGGAAGTTGAACGTCACGAACGCGCCCAGTTCCAGTTAGCAAGGGCGTGTAACGGCAGCCAGAGCGAGTGAGAGCAGGTGTATAAAATGGAAGAACCAGGAACGAGCAACCAACCGATCCACCCAGCTCCATCTGGGCTCAAAGCAAGAGTGTGGATTCATTTTGGTTTTCATGGCAGGAGCTCTAAACATGTTGATAGAACGCATGCCGTCTGTCAACATTGCCACACTAAAGTGTTTAGTACAACTTGATTACTCACAAGTTAGTGTGTTGCATTTTGTCACTGTGTTCTACAGTACAGTATATAAGCTGAAGCTACAGTAAGTTTTTCAAAATTGTTCATTTTGTCTTCTTAATGATTAAATTGGACAATTTTCTTCTAGAAAGACAAGGTGTTCAGGTGGAGAAAAAACTTTCTTTACCTTGACATGTTTCGACTGCAACCTGCAGTCTTCCTCCACCTGAACAACACCTTGTCTTTCTAGAAGAAAATTGTCCAATTTCTACAGTATGTTGGTTCTGATCTACTTCCTAAAGGAAATAAGCCTTTCATTTATTTGTTATTGTTTAGTTCAACTTGATGAGTCACAACACAATGTGATGTATTCATTTCTGTGTTCTACAGAACATAAGCTACATACAAATAATTGTGAAGTTATAACTACACGACACAGAAAGTGCTTTGAGTTGTTGTTACTCAATAAAAAACATTTTTTAATACTGCAATCACTTTGTAGTGTATTTTCGTTTACTGTTGTGAAATGGAAAATCAATAATCGCTAATCGAGAATCGTTAATTACCGAAAATCGACTGTAATCGAATCGGGACTTCAATAATCGTAATCGAATCGAATCGGGAAATCAGACAGATTAACCACCCCTATGCACAATGATGAAGTGAACAATCAAGTGTTTGTATTAAATAACATTCACAAACATTAATTCATGTTGTAAAAATATATTGTTCACTCAATGTGTTGATGTTAGATAACGTAATGTTAATGAATGGTGTCTTATTGTAGTGTTACCAAACAATAAAGGAGATAAAACGTGTTTTATTTGACTTGACTGTAGGTCTACTTTTATTTAAATCCAAAACTGTGTTCATATTTAATTTTAAAAGGCTTTTTAAACCTGCTAAGAGTTATCCAGCCAAGAATAAGCCTAGAGCTGCTTTTCTGACAGACTAATAATGAGATAAAGAGTACTCGGGTGTCAGTCCGATACTCTGCTCATACTCCTACTCGCAAAACTACCCCGATACACCCGCACCCGAGTCCACTTTAGGGGCCGTTCACATATCGCGTTTTTTGCTTCGGCCTTTCCGTAACAACATCGAAAGCTCGGCCGAACAGCTGATCATAGCTGTACAGTGCGGCTTTTTATTTCTCATCTCTATAAATATATCTAGTAGTAAAGCTAATGCAAGGGCTAGAAATCAATTAATTCTTTGCTGATACTTCCTCGTCCTCATGGAGAGCGCCGCTTTCTCCTTTCCAAAAGCGCTTGTTCTCCCGTGGCGTCTGTCGTTGCTATGCAACCATGAACAGAGGCGGCCTGGAAAAACAAGCGCCTCCCGCATTTGAAATAACGAATTTGCACGCGCAGAGAAACACGCTGTGTGAACGGCCCCTTATGGCAACGTGACATTAGCCTAATCGAAAATATTCCCATATGTGGCTCTTTCCTCCTTTCTTGTCAACAAGTGTATTCAGAGCCACCGCATTAGCAGTGCCAGCGGTCGCCATGTCTCAGTGTTTTTAGGTGTGTAAGTGAATGTCGTGATATTACTGATCATGTGAAGATTTTGCAGCGGCGCTGAAAATCCAGTGGCGCCGCTGCTAAATACATTGTAGGGGAAACACTGGTGTTGCTTCCCTTTCTCCAGTAGCTGCTCCTTACCTTCTGATCAGTTGGCCCATATTGAACCATATACGTGTGACACATCAGACCTAGCACGTGTGCCACGCTACAGGGACTTTAATTATTTTTTGACAGCATGGTCTGAAGTAGCCTGGGAAAACCCAGACAACTTCCGGCAAATTTAGATTTGCTCTGAAAGTTAGTCTGGCAAAGAGCTCATTCAAGCCCATTTCCAATCCGCCGAAATCGCGGCACCAATCAGAAGCGTTGGGGCGGGCTTTACACGATGACGACAGCGGTGGGATTTTGAAGCAGGTTTTGTAGCCTACATTACAAAGATGGATGCCGCCGTCGAACATCACTCGTTCCAATCAGCTATCGCGTCTGTTTTAAGCCATTTGAACGTTTCCTTTTAGTTAAAAACCGAGCAAAGAACAACACTCGGAGATGTGTCTCCGCCGCTCTGCATACGCCATCTCCTTCAGCGCTCTGATTGGGTTTAGGTCTATCCGCGACGCCCGTTGGTGACGCCCCTCTGGAAATGATTTGTCTATGACACTTTGCCAGACCATAACTCAGGTACAACTGAGAATGCTCTGGTTTTAACCAGGCTAATCAGCTTTAACAAGCGGCTTCAAACTCCGGAAACGAACTTCGGTTTGGCCTGATTCGCATCAGTTCGCTCTTCAGTTTCACTCTGAAGTATATCGGGGCCTTAAGGTGCAATTATTGAGCATTGGGTAATGCATTAGTTATCATTAAATGCATTTTTTACAGTATGTATTGATATTTGTCAATAAAAATACAACAGTTCATGTTAGCTGAGGTCCAATAACTAACACAGTCCCACTTATATTAGGTGTCTTTAAATACTACAGTATGTACTAACATTTAAATGAATCTTTGGATACAATGCACTTATTGTGTACATTATTTTTATGTTGTACTTACATTTAAAAAATACCTGCCTGTCATTACAGCTGTAATTCATTTCTTTCAACTCAGTTACACCTGAGAATGCTCTGGTTTTAACCAGGCTAGGTCTGAAGAAGATCTGAGACGATTTTGTGAAAATCGAATGAACTGTCTAGTGCGAGTTAAAAAAAGTAGGGTTTGTTTTGGAAAATTCAAAATGGCGAAGAGGAAGAGGAAGAGGAAGGCACGATGAGCAGGCATGGCCACAAATACATCAAAAAGTGTTTTGTTACACTTGAGCATCAAATGTTTTAAAAATAATATACAAAATACAGGTGTGAGAAATGTATTTAATTAAAATGCAAGTAATTTGAAATTACAAAAATACAGAATATTATGTTTACAAGGAATCATTTGAAAAACTGACATTGAAAACTCACTTCATCACTGCTTTACGTTTTTCAGGTAAAGTAAAGGTCTATTTAACAGTGGCATTCAAGTCAGAAATAACAGAAATTGAATAATACGATGTAGAACAGCATTGCTTGACTGTATATGAACATAGGCTGATCATTATTAAAGCTACTTTAGTCAAGAGCAGTGAGTGATTCATTAATTCAGCGATTCAACAGAAGAAAACAGAAAAGGACTAAATTAGCAAGTGATATGGTGTTTTAATGACAATACAGATATATATTTATTAGGAGAAGATCACGATAATTCTATTCTTTTTAAAGCAATTAGAAATTAAAAAAATGCTATCTTTGGAAAGTAAATTTGAATGTTCCTAAAACCTTCCTAAAAATTGTATTGAGTTGATGTATAAAATCACAACAAATAAAAAAATCCCCTGGAAATGATGGCCGTACATTAGAATTGTATAAATTTTGTATAGACGATATTCCTGTTATATGAGGAGGCCATCAACATCCTTACCGACATCACTCGATCAGATAAACTATTATTAAAAAGTTGGCCACCTATTAAATAATGATTATAAAATTATGGCAGCAGTTTTTGCAAAATAATTTGATAAGAAATTCCTTTAATGTCAGATCCAAAATGGCCTAAACTTCTTTGTATGTCTTGGCACAGTATTTGGACATTACCATATAAATATGTTATTTCTAATAAAGTGAAAAATTATTCATAGATGTTATCATATAAATGTAGCCAGATATATTCATACTGTTTGTCATAAATGTACTTTTTGTAACACATCATTTGAATATATGTAACAATTAACTTTTTTCTATTTATTTTTGGACTGACTTTAAAATAGACATGACAAAAAAATTAAACAGAACTCTTAATTTAGAAACTTTTGTTTTTCAAAACCCATATTTTTCTGGGGGAAAAAATTACATTTTTAATGTTTTAATTATTTTTGGCAAGGTTTTATATTCATAAGACAAACATAACTCAAATGAAACCCTCATATATTACCTTTTATAATATTGATCTCACAATATAATTTTGAAACCCTTTTAAACATATCACAAAACAAAAAGCTTATAAAAACAGTAATACATTTAAAGCTTTTCAAATAACTGCTCTAACATTAGCACTTTTTATCCCAGTATTTTTTCTCCCCTCATTTCCACCAAAGACAGCCGTTCTTAATTGGAAATGAGGAACTACACAACTGCATTAATGAAACTGAACAAATGCTGATCTTATACTCCTCTTATGTGCAATAGATTCATACACAATCATTGAGAATCACAACATTATTGCTTACAGAAGTATTTTAATCCTGTTTCTCACGTAGCTTCCAAATTACGACAGCAGAAGCTAACGCTAGGCCTACACCTCCTACAATCAGTAGTGCTGGAGCTAAGACCACCTCTCTGTTGCTATCAGGACGGCGGCTCCTGTGATCACTGCTGCTCCTCCTGCTCCTGATCCAGCTTTTGCTGCAATATCTACCATTGCTTTAATTTTTTCATACACTCTCGCTTGTTTAATAATTCCTTCAAACGTCTTATTTGTGTAGTACTTCCATCCATTTCCCTCTGCCATGTTTTCAATCTTCTCCAGCAGCTTAGTGACCTGGTTCTCCTGGTTCTTCTGGTTCTCCTGGTTGTTGAATGAGATGAATCTGCCACCGCAGCTGTCGATCAGTGACCGTAGGAACCCTCTCTCACTGATATACTGATCTATTGATTTATCCCTCAGTTGATCGGTGTGAGTGAACAGAATGATGGTGTGACGTAAAGCATCTTCTCCAATGTTCTTCTGAATCCATGCCTTTGTGTTCGTCTCTTCATCTGTGAATCTCGTATCCAGTTTGATGACCAGCAGAAACACATGAGGACCAGGAGCAGACATGACGACAAACTTCTTTCTTTCATCCTTCATCTTCTCTTCTAATCCACCAATCAGTCCTGGAGTGTCGATTATTTTCATGCTCTTTCCGGCCACATGTGCTTCGTGTTGCTCACAGCTTTCAGTAGCAGAATATGGTGAACTTCTCCACTCTAAACTCGCTCGACCCTCAATGGTTTTTCTTGTACTGCTCTTTCCTGATCCAGTTTTACCCAGCAGCACAATCTGAGGCTTCCCAGACCCTGTCAATCAAAATTTCAAATAAAACAATTACAATACAGATACGGATTATAAGCCTATTTTCTATTTTCATGTTTTTGTTATGTAAATTTGATATAATAATTATTAGTCATTTAATGTTGAATATTCTATATTTCTCAGTTTTTATATTTGTTCAGTGATGTCATTTTTATAGCGCATGTGAAAAGTTATTGATGCGTATGAATTAGGAACTCATTTTTATTATCAAGTGTAATTATTCACATGAAAAAAATAGCACTTAATATAAAAATATAATATAAAAAAACAAACAAGCTCTTGTGGACACTGGCCTGCAAGCATAACTTTTCACCAAGGAGATATTATATTTGGAACAACAAAGACATCCTTTGATTACTGGTTTGAAAACAATATTATAATAGTTAGTCAGCTTTTAAACAAAGATGGACATTTTTTAACAGATTTTTAAAAATAAATTGAAGAGCTAGACTTAAGAATTTGCTGTTGTAATGGATGCAATCCCCCGAAAGATATTGATCCTTCTGAGAAATACATCACAGGAGGAAGATCTACATTTTACAGATATCAAGGGTAAAATATTCATTGGTAATACAAAAATTATACAAAATAAGATCTTAAATCACTACATTAGAAATATATTTAATAACATTGTTTATCCTCCAGCTTTTTCCCCCTAGTCTTCTGTGTTTGGAGATGTGAATTGATCGAACAGTGGATACAGTAAAACATGTGCTGGAACATTGTAAATAGTTTTTCCATTGCATACATACAAAAATATTTTGTATTAATGTGGAGAATTTAATTTAGAAAAAATGTAACATTGTTTTTGCAGCTGATGGATTCGACATAATAATACACTGCAGTGATCATGGGATTGAGAAAGATAAGTCATACTTTATTGTGAATATTAAAAGGATAGTTCAACCAAAAATGAAAATTAGCCCATGATTTACTCGCGCTCAACTAATCATAAGTGTATATGACATTCTTCTGTCAGACGGACACAATCTGAGTTATACTAAAAAATATCCTGGTTCTTCCAAGCTTTATAATGGCAGTGAATGGGTTTTTGTTTTTGGAAGTCCATAAAAGTGCATCTGTCCATCATAAAAGTGCATCTGTCCATCATAAAAGTGCATCTATCCATCATAAAGTGCCTCTATCAATCATAAAAGTGCATCTGTCCACCATAAAAGTGCATCTATCCATCATAAAAGTGCATCTGTCCATCATAAAAGTGCATCTGTCCATCATAAAAGTGCATCTATCCATCATAAAAGTGCATCTATCCATCATAAAAGTGCATCTGTCCATCATAAAAGTGCATCTATCCATCATAAAAGAGCATCTATCCATCATAAAGTGCATCTATCCATCATAAAGTGCATCTGTCCATCATAAAAGTGCATCTTAAAGTGCATCTGTCCATCATAAAAGTGCATCTGTCCATCATAAAGTGCATCTGTCCATCATAAAGTGCATCTGTCCATCATAAAAGTGCATCTATCCATCATAAAAGTGCATCTGTCCATCATAAAAGTGCATCTATCCATCATAAAAGTGCATCTGTCCATCATAAAAGTATATCTATCCATCATAAAAAGTGCATCTGTCCATCATAAAAGTGCATCTGTCCATCATAAAGTGCATCTGTCCATCATAAAGTGCATCTGTCCATCATAAAAGTGCATCTATCCATCATAAAAGTGCATCTGTCCATCATAAAAGTGCATCTATCCATCATAAAAGTGCATCTGTCCATCATAAAAGTATATCTATCCATCATAAAAAGTGCATCTGTCCATCATAAAAGTGCATCTATCCATCATAAAAGTGCATCTGTCCATCATAAAAGTGCATCTATCCATCATAAAAGTGCATCTGTCCATCATTAAAGTGCATCTATCCATCATAAAAGTGCATCTGTCCATCATAAAAGTGCATCTATCCATCATAAAGTGCATCTATCCATGATAGAAGTGCATCTATCCATCATAAAGTGCATCTGTCCATCATTAAAGTGCATCTATCCATCATAAAAGTGCATCTATCCATCATAAAGTGCATCTATCCATCATAAAAGTGCATCTATCCATCATAAAAGTGCATCTATCCATCATAAAAGTGCATCTGTCCATCATAAAAGTGCATCTGTCCATCATAAAAGTGCATCTATCCATCATAAAAGTGCATCTATCTATCATAAAAGTGCATCTATCCATCATAAAAGTGCATCTGTCCATCATAAAAGTGCATCTATCCATCATAAAGTGCATCTATCCATTATAAAAGTGCATCTATCCATCATTAAAGTGCATCTATCCATCATAAAAGTGCATCTATCCATCATAAAGTGCATCTATCCATCATAAAAGTGCATCTATCCATCATAAAAGTGCAGCATCTGTCCATCATAAAAGTGCATCTGTCCATCATAAAAGTGCATCTGTCCATCATAAAAGTGCATCTGTCCATCATAAAAGTGCATCTATCCATCATAAAGTGCATCTATCCATCATAAAAGTGCATCTATCCATCATAAAAGTGCAGCATCTGTCCATCATAAAAGTGCATCTGTCCATCATAAAAGTGCATCTGTCCATCATAAAAGTGCATCTGTCATCATAAAAGTGCATCTATCCATCATAAAAGTGCATCTGTCCATCATAAAAGTGCATCTATCCATCATAAAGTGCATCTATCCATTATAAAAGTGCATCTATCCATCATAAAAGTGCATCTATCCATCATAAAGTGCATCTATCCATGATAAAAGTGCATCTATCCATCATAAAAGTGCATCTGTCCATCATAAAAGTGCATCTATCCATCATAAAGTGCATCTATCCATCATAGAAGTGCATCTATCCATCATAAAAGTGCTCCTCATGGCTCTGGTGGGTTAATAAAGGCTTCTGAAGTGAAGCGATTCGTTCATGTAAGAAAAATATCCAAAACTTTATCGACTAAAATAACTACAGTAGCCTCCGGCAGACGGCCGTACGCATCGATTTACGACGAAAGAGTGACCAAAATAAAAGGTAAAACAAATGCTCAGAAGATACTTAGGAATACCGAAAATAACAGAAATGTCTCTTGAAGATTACTCGGGAACCAGGGACCAGAATTGACGAGATCGGACCAGGAGTGTAGGGTGACTGAGGCTTTTATGCAGCATGAGTGGCGATCATGAGGAGACGAGGTGCAGGTGAGGATCCAGGGGAATGCTGGGAAGTGTAGTGCGGGACAGGACCAGGGGAAATCGTGACAGCTAAGTGGTCGTAAAAAAAATAGTCACACTCGTGCTCTTCGGTCAAAAATGGCCGACCATAGGAAATGAATGGGAAATTGACAAAAACACAAAAAGTCTGAGAATGTCTGTGTGTACAATCTACAAATCGGCCACGATGCAAAAAAAAAAGTGTTCAACAATGAAGGGGTGACACTCTAAAACACCAAGAGTGCAAAACAGACACACTCACCCACACACACACAGTTTTTATACACATACACACCAATGAATTGTGACCGACCATAGGAAATGAATGGGAAATTGACAAACACAAATTCCAAATCGCCCACAATGCAGAAAAAACATCAATAGGGAAAAACATAACATAATTAATTATTATAATTTTTATATATATATATATATATATATATATACATATATGTATGATATATATAATTATTATTAAATTAATATAATGTTAAAAATAATAATAAATTGTTTAAAAATAATAATAATAATAATATAAATAATAATAATAAGCTGTGAAAAAGCATTACTGTTTATTTTTTATTTATTTTTATTGAATTGTAATGTTACCTGTAACAAAATGCTTTCTCTGTATTCAGGTTTGACTGTAGTAATAATGCAAATACGTGTACACTTCACATACATTTTTAAAACCATGACAAAAAGTATTATTTGAGAATGTCAAAAAATACATTCAAATCCACACTTAAAAGTAAGAAATTTTGTCCAAAAACAACTAGAGAATTCACAAGCCTCTCCAGAGAGCTAAACAGGCATCTAGTGGTTACACTATGAAATGACATGTTTTATTTAATTTTTTCTCAACAGATGGCGCTAATCTGACTTCAAAAATTGGATTTAAAAGGTCCGATCTCCGTATTAATCTGAAATACTGCAATCATTAAAAAAAATTTTTTTTTAAATTAGGGGAATTTAAAAAAAAATTATTTTCAATGGCAAAAATGGACCATAAATATTGCAAATATTAATAAATAACATCAAATTCTCTCAAAATACAAAATTTAAAAGAAAAAATATTATTGAACAAAAATAAATTGCATTGGTTTTACTGGGATGGAGAAAGTTTCATTTTTAGGTATCCGGTCACTTCTGACCGGGAAGATAACAAGTGTGACTCTAAAACGAAGAGTACCTGAGAGTTAAAAATGATTTTAAGTTTTAATGTTCTGTTTTGTGTAATTGCACAAGTTTTGTGTAAGGCAGTTAGAGCTTTTTAACATTGTAAGCAGGCATGATGTTGTCATGATCCCAGCCCATGTTTCCCTGTCTTTTGTGAGAACTTTTGTTATTTCCTGTCTGGCGCCACGATTTGTAGTTCCCTTTCGAGGGAACTCGAACTGCGTCGGTGACGACACTAGGGGAACGCCCTTCAGCGTAGCACGTCTGAATTTATGAATGAAACCGAATCCAATCCTATTGGCGTTGTGTGACGGCATAAGCGAATGTGTACAAAAGCACGCCGGCACACAGAAAATGTCAGCTTTTTGCTATTCAGCAAGCGCTCTGTGTTGTGAAATCAGTTTGTCCTATTTGGTGTTGTTTGTCTCAGTTCTGATTTATTGTGAGAATGAGTGAGCAGTTTAAAAATTGTGTGTTCCCATGCCCGCGCTTTATCACGGCTGGGGACACACACGAGATGTGTGTGGCTTGTTTAGGAATGCAGCACGCCCAAGCAGCTCTCGAGGGGGCTGCTTGTGGCCACTGTGATTCTCTTTCTATGAGAGTGCTGCGTTCCCGTCTGGCTTTATTTTCTGAGGATGGCCAGATGCGCGCTCCCCGCGGTTCAGGTCCCGCATCTGCCGAGGTGATGTGGCGGCTTAGATCGTGGGGCTCGCAAAGGGAGCTTTCAGAGTGGATCGGGACTGCCGAGACACTTTCCCAATCCTCATCTGAAAGCTCAGATTCCCCTATCCCCCGTTCGGGAGCCCGCTCCGCGGCTTCTCCCGTTCGGGATGCAGACCCAGTGCTGCAGCTGTCTGATTCTGAGGAATTAGATGTGCTCAGCGTCGTGGAGGGGGATCTGCATGAAGCACACACACACACACACACAAACTGCGCCCAGTTATAATGAGGTGGTGATTTTGGAGGTGGTGACACGGGCTGTGGCTAAACTGCATATTAGTTGGCCACAGGAGAGGCAGGAAGAGCGAGTCAGAAGTAAACTCGACGAGCGCTTCCTGCAGCACCGCGCACATCCTCCACGCCGGTCTCTACCGTTCTTCCCGGATTTACACAACGAGTTGTGTAAATCCTGGAACAGGCCCTTTTCAGCGCGCCTGTCTAACCCCCCGATGTTGAACTATAGTGACATTATGGGGGTTAGAGAGAACGGTTATGGGACGATGCCTCGGGTTGAGGAAGCTCTAGCCAGTTACCTTTCACCCGATCTTGTATCGTCCCTTAAGACACCGGCGCTGCCCTCCAAGCCATGTCGCACTACATCTACGTTGGTGGGCAGGGCCTACATGGCGGCGGGTCGGGCTGGTGTGAGCCTGCACACGATTGCCATTCTGCAGGCGTACCAGGCCGACCTCTTAAAAGACATGGACCAGGGCGAGGGTCCTACTATGGAGGATATTGCCGAGCTTCGTAAAGCCACAGACTTGTCTCTCCGGGTTACCAAGGAGACGGCCCGCGCCATCGGCCGCTCCATGTCAGCTTTGGTGACCACGGAGAGGCATCTGTGGCTTAATCTCTCTGGCATCAAGGAGAAGGACAGGGCTTTTCTTCTTGATGCACCCATTTGTACCTCTGGTCTGTTCGGCGAGGCGGTAAATGCTGTCGTCGACAGATTTCAGGACACTAAAAAGCAGAGTGAAGCGTTTAGGCAATATCTCCCTCGCCGGTCGAGGTCTAGGAAGTCGGCTGCTAGAGGGTCAAAACAGCCACAGCCGTCATCCAGCTCCTATCGCCAAGGCCAAAGAGGGAGTGTCGCTTCTAGAGGTCCCCCTCAAGAAGCTTGGACCCTAGGCAGCGCTCTCACCCACAGCCTTCTGGAAGGACGGATCTGAGGACCGTCATCCAGTCCAGGAAGGCGAAGGGAAAGAGGTCCTAACTCCTGTGGGACCTCTAAGGTTTGCTTTCGGGGGCGAAGCTTACCAATATCGGGTTCTTCCGTTTGGCCTAGCACTCTCCCCTCGCACCTTTACCAAGTGTATGGATGCAGCTCTAGCACCCCTGAGGCTCGAGGGCATCAGGGTGCTCAATTACATCGACGACTGGTTAATACTGGCACAGTCGAGAGAGCTGGCGATTCGGCATCGAGATGTCGTCCTCGCCCATATCCAGAGCCTGGGGTTGAGACTCAACACGAAGAAGAGCGTGTTGACACCAGCCCAGAGAACCACATTCCTGGGAGTGGTGTGGGACTCAGTCACGATGCGGGCACAATTGTCTCCTGCTCGGATCGAGTCTGTCCTGACCTCAGTGTCCAGGATAAAGCTAGGCCAGGCCGTCACTGTTAAACACTTTCAGAGAGTGTTGGGTCTAATGGCAGCAGCGTCCAGCGTGATACCTTCTGGCCTGCTGCACATGAGAGCCCTGCAGTGGTGGTTAAGAGCCAAGGGGTTTTCCCCGAGGGGAAATCCATTCCGCTTGATAAGGGTTACGCGCAGATGCCTTCGTTCCCTATCAATTTGGAAGAAGCCTTGGTTCTTGTCCCAGGGTCCCAGGCTGGGAGCGTCGTGTCACCGGATATCTATTTCGACAGACGCCTCCCTCACGGGCTGGGGCGCGGTCATGGACGGCCGTTTTTACGAGAGGTCTCTGGCAGGACCAACATTCCTCTTGGCACATAAATTGCCTAGAAATGTTGGCGGTGTTCCGGGCTCTAAGGAGCTTTCTGCCAGACCTCCATGGTCGCCATGTCCTAGTAAGATCCGACAATATGTCGGTGGTATCTTACTTAAATCATCAGGGGGGTCTGAGGTCGCGCCCTCTGTGCAGACTGGCGCATCAGATCCTCCTGTGGTCCCAGCGGAGACTGTCGTCTCTCAGGGCGATGTATGTCCCGGGGGACCAGAACCAGGGAGCAGACATGCTGTCGAGGCAGGGGCTGAGGCCCGGGGAATGGAGACTCCACCCCGAGGTGGTGGAGTTAATATGCGAGAGGTTTGGCCCAGTGGAAGTGGACCTATTTGCGTCTCAAGAGACGACACACTGCCCACTGTGGTTCTCCCTCACACATCCAGCCCCGCTGGGGTTGGATGCCATTGTGCAGACGTGGCCGAGGCTGCGTCTGTACGCCTTTCCCCCAATCGCTCTGCTCCCAGCAGTTCTGGAGAGGGTCCGTCAGGACGGAGTCAGCCTACTGTTAGTAGCCCCGTTTTGGCTGGCCCGAGTATGGTTCTCGGACATCATCTTGCTTCTGGCAGGCCCGCCATGGCAGATCCCTCTGAGGAGGGACCTGTTGTCTCAGGCGGGGGGCTCAGTTCTCCACCCTCGGCCCGAGCTGTGGAAACTGTGGGTCTGGCCCCTGAGGGGGCACAGTACCTAGAAGCCGGCCTGTCAGCAGAGGTGGTTGAAACTATACTCACTTCCAGAGCTCCCTCCACGAGGAAGTTATACGGCCTTAAGTGGAATGTATTTTCCATTTGGTGCAGAGAGCGTGATTTGGACCCAGTTAACTGCCCAGTGGCTTCAGTACTGGAGTTTCTCCAAGACCGCTTTTCTGCCGGGCTTACCCCGTCCACACTCAAGGTTTATGTGGCTGCCATTGCGGCTTTCCACGCTCCTCTGAGTGATGGTTCTCTGGGGAGGCATCACCTGGTCGTACGTTTCCTCCGTGGAGCCTGGAGGATGAGACCTGCGACTCGCACCAGGGTTCCCTCTTGGGACCTGGCAGTGGTTCTCGAAGGACTGGCCGAGGCCCCCTTCGAGCCATTGGAGTTGGCTGAGGCCAAGAACCTTTCATTTAAGGTGGTCTTTTTGTTAGCCATTACTTCTCTGAGGAGGGTAGGAGATCTCCAGGCGCTCTCTATTTCCAATGGGTGCTTGGAATTTGCTCCAGGCGACATTAAGGCCATCTTGCACCCCAGGCCTGGCTATTTGCCCAAGGTGCCATCTAATGTGGCACAGCCTTTGGTTCTGCAGGCATTTCATCCTCCGCCTCATGTGACGGCGGATGAGGAGAGACTTCATCTGCTCTGCCCTGTCAGAGCACTTCAGTATTACATCCAGAAGTCCTCCTCATGGCGGAAGTCAGACCAGTTGCTGGTGTGTTTTGGGTCTCCCAAGAAGGGGCTTCCCGCCTCTAAGCAGACCATCAGCAACTGGATCGTTCAGACTATTTCCCTGGCCTATCAGGTGCGCAATTTGCCTTCACCTATGGCCGTGAGGGCTCACTCCACCAGAGGCATGGCGTCCTCTAGAGCCCTCCTTTCAGGGGTTTCCATACATGACATATGTGAGGCGGCTGGCTGGGCCACTCCGCACACATTCATGAGGTTTTACAGTCTGGACCTTCCCTCTACACCCGGTGCACGAGTGCTTTCGTCCTAAGTTGTGCCTGAAGACAGCTTCACACTAGGATGAGCGGGGTTCGTTGTGGCATAGTGGGTATCTCGTTCCCCTAGTGTCGTCACCGACGCAGTTCGAGTTCCCTCGAAAGGGAACGTCTCGGGTTACGTATGTAACCCTTGTTCCCTGAGAAAGGGAACGAGACATTGAGTCGGTTCGCCACACCTCACCCTGCTTGGAGCACTTGCTTCATAGCAAAAGCTGACATTTTCTGTGTGCCGGCGTGCTTTTGTACACATCCGCTTATGCCGTCACACGCTACGTCATCACGCAACGCCAATAGGATTGGATTCGGTTTCATTCATAAATTCAGACGTGCTACGCTGAAGGGCGTTCCCCTAGTGTCGTCACCGACGCAGTGTCTCGTTCCCTTTCTCAGGGAACAAGGGTTACATACGTAACCCGAGACGTTTTTCTTGTTGATTAGTCTCCCCAGGTGTGTCTTGTTAGTTCCTTTGGTTAACCTCGTGTGTTCCTTGTGTGGCATTTATATATAGACGCATATAAGTTTAGATGCACAGGAGAACACAAAGCTTGTTTTGAAGTTTTGTGTAGTTTTGTAAAATAGCAGAAGTGGTAATAATTAAGTAGCTACTCAACAAAAAAATTTCCAAGAGAAGATTTTGTTGCACAAGAGAATTATGATATAAGAAGACTGAACGAAATGGGATTATTTGTTGACCGGGAAAATAAATCATGACAAAGGAAACTATGAACTGCTAGTCTTGAATACAAGATCAGAAGATATGCATCAAATCTTGTGGACTGGCTACATAATCACAAAAAAAAAAAGGACTTTATAGTTCACACGTAGACTAAATTTAATGGAATCAATAGAGTATGAAATGAAACAGATAGGACTATATTCAAACCATAATATATTCAAACCAATTAATATACTGATCAAATATATGGAAAAATATTTTTGTAACAGTTATGTCACAAAAACACAGAACGTCAAAGACACTTACAGAACTGTGCTCTGTCTAGTATCCTGCTCTGAGCTTCCTGGTACATCTCGTTAGTATAATGCAGTCCTCCGTTCGCTTCCACCATCGCCTCAATCTTCTCCAGCAGTTCAGGGACCTGAGAGCTGTTCTCCATGTTTTTATTGTTGAATGTGTGAAATCTGCCTCCACACTTCTCAAGAAGAGCCCGGAGATCATTACTTTCTCTGATATACTCATCTAGTGGTTTCCTGTATAGTGCATCAGTGTGAGTGAACAGAATGATGGTGTAACGTGCAGCTTCTTCTCCAAAGTTCTCCTGGATCCATTTCACAGTGTTTTTCTCCTCTTCTGTAAATCTCACATCCAGTCTGATGACCATCAGAAACACATGAGGACCAGGAACAGACATGTAGACACACTTCTCTATTTCCTCCTTCAGTTTCTCCACTGTCATTGTGGTATCAAACAGTCCTGGAGTGTCGATGACTGAGATGCTCTTCTCATCAATCTCTTCTTCTCCCCTCTCACAGGTGTTAGTAACTGACCCTGGTGAAACATCCTCCTTAAAACACTCTCGACCTAAGATGGTGTTTCCTGTCGCACTCTTTCCTGAACCAGTTTTACCCAGAAGAACAATCCTGAGTTCAGATAAAGCTGATCCTGTGAATCAGATTATAAGTTTTAGGATTAAATAGAGCATTTAAAAATAATTACAAATATAAATTAAATCTGAGATCTGAAATTTTAAATAAACTTGTTAAAAAGCCGGGAGTAGTAGAGCAGAAAAAAACCTAACACTTTCTGACTTTCTCAGTTTGTGTAAATCCACTTAGGATTCAGGGAATTCATTGTTCCCACATTAATTTCCCACGTCTAGTACAATAATGTGGTTTTGTTTCATTTACACAGTGCATAGTTTTTTCTTTATTAACCCCAAAAGAATGGAAGTGAAATGTGACAACATGCCCCATAGGGCATACAGAAGAGTCTTAATATCATTGTCTTACTGAAGATTAAAATTTCACTGTTTAATGTTATTTTCAGTATTACTTTGCTTTATTAATTTTCATAATAATTAGTTTTATAATAGTTTATAAGCTGATTCACCAGCCCTTCCGGAATGATAGCTAAATCCCATAAGAGAATTCATACAGGATGGAAAGGCCTAAACTGTCTAGTCCCTTGCAGAAAAAAGAGAAACCAGGGGGTGACATCCTACAGAAACACCTCCGGCACATGCTCAGCAGATATAGCTAACACATAAACCTTAAGTGTGGCAGGGGCTGATCCTGCTGAAAAACTACTCTGTAGGAACTCCAGTATTGAACTCACAGGGCAAGGAACTGGGTCCAGGTTGTGTTGGCCGTACCAAAAGACAAACAGCCTCCATTTAAAAGCATACAGGCGCCTCGTAGAAGGGGCCCTAGAATTAAGAATAGTGTCGTAATCTCAGCTGACAGACTGGAATACATTAGCGTGTCCCGCTAAGGGATCACACCCACAACTTCCAGACGGGGATGACAAACCGTATCCTGAGCCTGAATCTGGTCTGATCTGAGGGGAACCTCCCAAGGAGGGCCGACTAACAGACTGACCAGGTCTGAGAACCATATATGAGTGGGCCAAGACGGGACCACGAGCAACAGATGTCTTACCTTGGCTGTCTGGCTCTGGGCCACTCCTAGGTCAGTCTCCCTAGACCTGCGTGGGATGAGCTGGCGAAAAATAGCAGACTGATCATGGTGGAGGTCTTGGAAGAAGGGGAGAGGCTTAAGGGGCTAAGCTGGGCTGGCCAAATATCGATCTGCCAGTTTCCAGACTGGGCATTCTGACCATTCTAGTCCCAGCTTGTCTACAGCTCATTGTACGACAGAGAAGAGAGAACTAAACACATCGCCTACGACCTCCTTAGAGTCAGAGGCCGCTGTAGACAACACATCATCGTCAAACAGGCCACAAACAAAAAAGAAATAGACGTGAGGCCTTCTTTTATCAGAAAGCAGGCGAGCCTGGAGCGCAAAACTTTTAAACGGTCAGAAAGACCGTTAAGTGGCGCCTGAGCATGATTAAGGCCCAATCATAGCATGCACCTGTTGTGAGTATCTCCTCCTGTGATTAACCTGTCGCATGGGTCGATGCATTTCCTATAGCTCATCGTGTCTGCTTGAGAGTAGTGAAACTGCTCTGAAGTATGGCAATGAACACGAGAAATACCCTTTGTTACGGGCAACAGAAAATCCGCTTCCTGAAGGAATAAAATCTGATCAAATAGTGCGCAGCACGTTGATATGAAGCTATACTTGTACTCTTACCATTCTTTGGGCGATGCTAAGCACTATTGGGCAAGCAAATTGGCGGGATGGTATAAGGGCTTCAGACACTCGTCACACCGAAGGTGTTCCAATAGTGACCGCTATTGCAATGTCGAGAGAACCAATGAATGGGAATGCTTAACACATAATTAAATGCATTGTGTTCATATTCTGTGCTCATCTGCTTTTCTGTACATAATATGCTTTTTTAATTAGTGTGTACAGAATTTTATCAAGTCACCTTCATTTATATAGTGCTTTTAACAATACAGATTGTTTCAAAGCAGCTTAACATTGATAATAGGAAATTAAAGTAACAGAGATTATTTTGGCTTTACAGCAGCTTGAATGAACTTGAATAAAGTTATTGTCCAGCTAAAGTTAGTTTTAATTGATCCACTTCTGGGCAACGATCATTAGTTATTAACTTAGCTGTTGGTACGGTGCTGCTTACACTACACCGTACTAACAGGAAACCCTTAATGCGATCCGACAGCTCATTTGCACAAAACAGTGCCTGGTGGCTTGAGAACGCAAACCATGAAATAGGTTCCAAGGTACAAGCCTTGAAAAATGTATAATACAGATTTGTTTTATCGCAGATTTGTTTTATCGCTTCTGCGTTGCGACGTGAACCGGAATTATCCTGACAACGTTTTATCTGTACAGAGGTAAAGGGAAGGGAAGGAGGCCTTCACAGGGAAGTGACTAGTGACACTAGACGACTGCGTTGTTGTCGTGTCCAGACACAGGTCCTTCAGATCTGGTTACGGCCTGGATCCGGCGGACTGCGGCAAACCTCGGGATAAACAGAGAGACTAATATTAGCGTGGATGCCATTCTTCTTATGATGTAACGAGTACAACAGGATTTATGGGAAGTGTTCCCGGTTCCGGCTGATCTAAAATATGCAGCCTAACATTGAATTATAGAAGTCTATAGTGTGTTATGTGTATGCAAGGTCAAAGAGATGTATTTTAAGTCTAGATTTGAACTGACAGAGTGTGTCTGCTTTTCGGACAATGTTAGGAAGATTGTTCCAGAGTTTTGGTGCTGAATAGGAAAAGGATCTACCGCCTGCAGTCGATTTAGATATTCTAGGTATTATCAACTGGCCGGAATTTTGAGATCGCAATAGACGTGAAGGACTATAATGCGTTAAGAGCTCGCTCAAGTACTGCGGAGCTAAACCATTTAGTGTGTTGTAAGTAATTAGCAATATTTTAAAATGTATACAATGTTTAATAGGGAGCCAATGCAGTGTTGACAGAACTGGGCTAATATGGTCATACTTCCTGGTTCTGGTAAGAACTCGAGCTGCTGCGTTTTGGACTAGCTGTAGTTTGTTTATTAAGCGTGCAGGGAAACCACCCATAATAGCATTACAATAGTCTAGCCTTGATGTCATGAACGCATGAACTAATTGTTCCGCATTTGTAATTGAGAACATATGGCGCAATTTAGATATATTTTTAAGATGGAAAAATACGGTTTTAAAGATATTAGACACGTAAGTTTCAAATGAAAGATTACCATCAAAGAGCACACACACACACACACACACAGGTTCCTAACCGACGATGAAGTCTTGACAGAGCAGCCATCAAGTGTTAGACAGTATTCTGGGTTATTGCGTGAGGAAGTTTTTTGTCCAATAATTAGACACTCTGTCTTTTCAGGATTTAGTAGTAGGAAATTACTAGTCATCCAATTTTTGATATCAGCTATGCATTCTGTTAATTTTGTGAATTGGTAAGTTTCGTCAGGGCGTAAAGAAATATAGAGCTGAGTATCATCGGCATAACAGTGAAAACTAAAGCCATGTTTCCTAATGGTATCTCCCAAGGGTATCATGTACAGAGTGAACAGGAACAGTCCTAGTACTGAGCCTTGTGGTACACCATACTGAACTTGTGATCGATAAGACATCTCTTCAATTACTGCTACAGTAAATGAAGGTGGTGGTGGTTGAGGAGATTCCCCCTTCCATGTAAAGCGCTTTGAGTATTGAGAAAACTGCTATATAAATGTGTGCAAGAAATGTAATATGTTCTTTATGTTGGTATTTAATTATATTTATAGAATCTTAGAAATATGATTGTAATAAGATTAATATTGATACATATCCTAATGAATATGTGTGTGTGGATGTCCTTGTATATGACCTGACAAAAGTTAATGTGTGACTAAGTGTATGACCGAGACAGAAGGTCTCTATTCAAGGGTATAATATGACTAAATATGTTATGAATGAATGAATGAGGCATTTATATGGCATTTATATGTTAGACAAACTAAACAATGTGTTGGTTATGGCTTAGACATATCTTCATTTAGATTCGAGAAAAAACCTTGGGGGAGTAACAACTATAAAGAAGGAAGGATGCCCCCATTCGTTGTCACACTCTGCAGGCACCTTGTACAATTGTATGACTGTTGACCTTTCCTTGCAAGGGAATAAATAATCTTTAAAGACAATTGATAATGTTTGTCTCTTATTCAGTGATGTAAAATTGTTTGCCACCACAAAATGCAATGAATTATTATTATTATTACAAACTGATAACGGTCAGATAAGTATGATTTAAACCATGCTAATGTAATTCCACTAATGCCAACATAATTTTCAAGTCTATTTAAAAGAATGTTGTGGTCAAAGGTATGAATTGTCTTTTAATATCACTGTCTTAATGCATTGAACTGGTTTCTTTTAAACAGGTTTCTATCGGAGGAAAACGCTTAACGTGTAATTAAAGGTGTTGAGTTCATATTTTGGGCTCATCTGCATTTCTGTACACATTATGCTTTGGTGTTTGGTGTTTACTGAGTTTGGTCTGTTAATGCCACTGCCTTATTACTGTACATTAAGACATGTTAAGCGTTTTTCACCTTACTTTTTTAGAATGTCCCTCTAAATGTCCCTTTACAATGCATTTAACTATAACATAACTAGGGCTGTAACGATACGCGATATAAAATCGAAATCGCGATACTCAGGTCCACGATCCTGTATCGCGATGTGAGAAGGCAGAATCGCGATCACACCCCTTCCAACTCCCAGAGTTATCCTTCCTGTCCAGAACCAGGGCTCGAATTTCGGCGCGGGTATTGCGCATAATTCTAATCATTCCCGCAGGTCTCCCATTTATAATGCGGGAAATTCCCGCAATCGTAATCCACACAGATAATAAAATAAAAACATTATTTTAACAACTATCTTCCAGACGCAATTTCACAAACAGCGTGAGTGTTCAGCGGTGCCGCGCGTCTTCTATCTCTTCTCACAATGTTTTGTGCAAGGCAGGCGTCAAGCGCTGCGACGATAATACACACTCGCGTTTTGGAGTCGGGACCATAGACTGTAAGGTCGGGACATGACGGAATATTCACTTGCACAATCGGGCCAGCAGTGCATCGTGACTGAAGTCTTTTTAAGTCTTACCAGTTTAAACATTCAAGCGATTTTAAACTAATCAGTGCTCGCGCGCTCTCTGAGATTATTTTCTATGCGCACATTCATAGAAAATCCGCCTCAAAAACAGCTGGCTAGTAACTATTTTTCGCGGATTATATTGCTTTAACACGCAAAATTGTCAATTTCGGTCTTTGTGAGTAGGCTATAGCCTACTCTAAATATAGTCGGTTTTGTCTTTAATAAACATAAAACGCATGCCAGTATATTGAACACAGGATCCGTGCACTAGCCCTTGACGGCAGCCATATGTGTATGTCATTAATTTTGTTGTCAAAACAACAAAAGATGGCTTTAAGTTAAAGGAATCAGGATTAATAGCCTATGTATTTAATTTATTCAGGACTAAAATACTAGTGTTATTTTCCATTTGATTACTTTATTCAGTATCTGTATATGAATACTAGTGTTAGACCTATTCAAAAACTTTTCTCTTTAATTGTCTTTATTTGTATCTTTATTCTATTGTATTTATTTGTGCTACTTTTTTTAATTTAATTAAACAATTTAAATCAAGCTTCCTTGTGATGTGTAAATTCTTAACAACAATAGGCTATTACCCCATTGTAAAAATGCAATGTGCAAACATTTAGTCAAGATAAATGTAATATCTTGCCTCCCCCCTCCCCCCTCCCTCCCCTCAGGCCCATGAGAACTACCACATCTTTAAATTACTATTAGTATTATTTGAAGTTAACATTATGAAATAGCCTACGTAGACCTACACCACAAAACTAGTTGAGGATAAATTATTTAAAATTTGGCAATTTCAGCATTATGGACGTGAAATTTGCAGCCAAAACTTGAAATATAAATTCTCAGAAAGTGTATTAAATTAATCCTCAATTGACCGGCAACACGTCCAACATGCAGATGCATATTACGGCACCATCCCGAAATCAATTTAGTTGGAGTACAGAACACAGCCCAAAAGCAGCAGCCTACACTGCCGTATAGTATAATAATTTGCATAGTTATTATTGTTCTTTGGTGTTTAGATTATACAGGTTTTTCCTAATGTTATTTAATAAAAATACCGGTATTTTTTTTCTTCTCTCAAAATCTCTTTTTTTCACCACAAGCCCCGCCCCCTCAAGCCCCGCCCCCGTGATAGAATCGCGATACGAATCGAATCGTGGGTCAAAAATCGTGATACGAATCGAATCGTGGGTTTGGTGTATCGTTACAGCCCTAAACATAACCATGAAAAAAGTCACTTATTAAAGACATCTTTTTAATCTTTTTAGCATTTCACTTCTAATCAATCTTATGAACTTATACTTTCAACTTTGCAATGTGTACTGTGAATATGGATGCCTCATGACATGAGTGTGATGTTCCTCATTTGTAAGGTAATTTTGATGTCTCTGCTAAATCAATAAATGTGAAATATATACTTGTAGTTCTGTCTTCTGTCCATTGCTGTATCCTCCCATGATTCAGTGGCCTCCGTCTCACAGCAGAGGAATTTCCTCCTAAAATGACATTGCATATCAGTTGTGACAGATGCAAGCTACATTGGATCAAATAGCAAATATCAAATGCTGAGCGCTTTCAGAAATAAATGTCAGTGTAAAACACAATTTATACTTCTGCGTCGACCTCACGCCGTAGCTGCGTCGTAGGCTGTGTGTAGCACACGCATGTACCCTTTGGCTTACCCTGACGTGCACCTCCCCAAAAATAGGCTTGTTTGAGATGAGCAAAATATGCACAGAACCGATCACCGGGGATCACCGCGAGATGCATGCCGGTTTGAAATGTGTTCGAGTGCGGTCCGACTTGCTCTGATGTCATGCTGACGTATGTAAAAAAACTCTGGCTACCGCAAGGCGCACGTGTCGGATTCTGCAGTCGAGTGCAGTTGCTCTCCATTGACTGCGCTGATCAGAAGCATTGTGGGAAAAGACTTGCTGACGACACAGCTTAATTCTCATTGGTTTAAACAACCGTGATGTATTTTTAACCCCAGTAATGATACCCGCTATGTTAAAGCTGGGGCCTGGGTAAATATTTGTTTTTACAGTTATGATTACCTATAATAATCACACGTATTTGCCATTCCCTTTAGCAGCAATAAAGACTATTGAATCCAATACTGGTCTTTATGAGTCTTTTTATATATTTGAATAACTCAATGAATTTCGTAAATGCGAAAAGTAATAAAATGTTAAATTAAATCCTTTAAAATGATTTACAGTTATATGAAATAAACCAAACACTTATCTTCACAAGTGTTAAACACCCTGAATTGTATGTATAACTTAATAACACAATGAAATACTCAGTAACTTATATTCAGTAACAAAACTCACTTAAGTGGGCCCACATTCACGCTCTCATTCACACACAAACCCTACGTTGCAGGCCTGATGTTTTCCAGAACGCGACGTGTCCGCGATATGATGATGTCGTGGCTTTGGCTCGCACGAGCGGCTGTCTTGCTCTCCCGCGGTGCAACAGAGGAACTCTAGGTTTTTCTGGTCACCCGAGCGCTCTGTTGTGACAATCTATCCCTCGTTGCCAGATACTCCTCCGGGTTTTCTGGTCACCCGAGCGCTCTGTTGTGACAATCTATCCCTCGTTGCAAGAGGAACTCCGGGATTTCTGGTCACCCGGAGCACTATCTGGTTCGCCTCCTCTCCGATGAATAGGATCCGGTGTTGTGCCGAATTTTTGACCCCCTGCCAAATTATTACCCCCCTCGTTGAAGTCAGTACTTGATTGCCTAATCCTAATCCTAACCCCTCCTCCACAACTAATACTAAACCTACCAATACTAGGGGGTAATAATTTGGCGGGGGTCGAAATTCGGCACAACACCGGCTCGTCGCTCGTGCTAATCACCTCACGAACGCATGGAGTGAACGTGCTGAGTGAAATTCATGACAAATATCACTAATAATTACTAAATAAAGTTCTCATTAGCACAATACAAATACTTATGACGGATATAACTCAATAACACAATGAAATACTCAGTAACTTATATTCAGTAACAAAACTCACTTAAGTGGGCCCACATTCACGCTCTCATTCACACACAAACCCTACGTTGCAGGCCTGATGTTTTCCAGAACACGACGTGTCCGCGATATGATGATGTCGTGGCTTTGGCTCGCCTCCTCTCTGATGAATAGGATCCGGTGTTGTGCCGAATTTTTGACCCCCTGCCAAATTATTACCCCCCTCGTTGAAGTCAGTACTTGATTGCCTAATCCTAACCCCTCCTCCACAACTAATACTAAACCTACCAATACTAGGGGGTAATAATTTGGCGGGGGTCGAAATTCGGCACAACACCGGCTCGTCGCTCGTGCTAATCACCTCACGAACGCATGGAGTGAACGTGCTGAATGAAATTCATGACAAATATCACTAATAATTACTAAATAAAGTTCTTATTAGCACAATACAAATACTTATGACGGATTCAGTCTGTATAAACGGGATTATCGTGTGAAAATCCTTTTTTCTCTTCAATCGTTTCTCCTATCTCCTCTCTCTCTCAGCCACGCCTCTCCTTTCATCAATTGCGTGATACGTGAGTGCGTCAATAAGACATTAAACATTAAATATTTTATATAAATATATAACTATACATACACATGAAAACGCTGTAAAGGCACATAATAAATACAATACACACATTATAGTGTAAATAAACATTTTACTTTCAAAAAGTAATTTAGTGTCTTTAGGCTCATCGGGCTACACCCTCCCCCTTCTAAATGTTTGAGGTCTCCATCAAACTTTTGGGACTTTACGGGTGTTTAATTATTTTTCTCTCAGGTACTCTACTGCATTTACGGCAAGTAGCAAGAGGGTGGCACCAAACAGTGTTACAATTACTTCTCATACCCTCTGAAACAAAACTGCAGAGCACTGGCATACCATGGGTAATGGTATATATTGGGCTGTTTGTAAATTTACCCAACTCATCATAACTGAGTTTTACTACAGGCCTTATTTATCTTTTAGACCTAATTTCTCTAGCAGGCTCCACACCATTGGGATTCTTTTCACCATCAGGTTCTTCAGGAAAAGGTAAGTTATCCCCTTCTACCACTGGAGTGTTAGGTCTTTCAACTGCTTGCGTTGTTTCATTATCATGTCTTTCCCTTTCCAGAGTATCACCCATCCTCTTTGGCTCAGAATCTTCAACCGAGTGTATTACTTTCCCCTCACTGTTGTCACAGCTCCTGGATGGTTCACTCTCTAAAGGAACATACATTCTTCTTTCCTGTAGAACAGATCTCAGATTCTGGGATTCTGGTAGTCTTCGAAGTTCTTCCATGGTTTCTAGAGGTATGTACTGTATGCATCAACATCCTCGCAATCTGAAGATAACTAATCCTCTTCATAACTTCCTTCCACAGGTACATCGGCTGTTCCTTGGAGAGGAGTTTGTTGAAGAGTCTGGGACCTTGTCGCTGGTCTCTGAGGTACTTTTTTTTCCTCTTCATCTTTTGGCATTCTCACCAGGTATCCGATACTTGGTAGGCCCTTTTTAGATCTGTTCTGAGCTTAGAGACATATTGCTGGTAATTGTCTGCTTCGCCTTAAGATGAGACAGAGAAACAGAGATCAATTGGGAGTCTTTCTTCTCGTCCAAACATGAGGACATAGGGGGAATATCCAGTTGCGTCATTTCTTGTACAATTATAAGCATGTACTAGTTGACTGACATGCTGACTCCACTTTTGCTTCTGAGAATTGTCAGAACTTCTGAATTGAAGAGTCCCGAACATCGACAGCAAAGTTCTGTTTCAATCGTTCTGGCTGCGGATCCCCCTGAGGATGATATGGAGTCGTTCTTGAATTCTGAATCCCCAACATCTTCAGCAACTCATGGATTAACTTGTATTCGAAGTCGCGTCCCTGATCCAAATGTATACTTGCTAGTAATCCGTAATGAACAAAATACCTTTCGCATAACACTTTGGCAACCGTGAGAGCTTTTTGGTCTTTCATCGGAAAAGCTTGAGCGTACCTAGTGTAGTGATCAGTGACTACAAGGATGTTGAACACTCCTTTTAAATCAGGCTCCAGGGACAAGAAATCGATACAAACAAGATACTTGGGACCATTGCTGGTGATCTGCTTCAGCGGTGCGGCTCTTTGGGGTTGTGTCTTACGAAGAATACACTTTCCGCAGTTCTTCACATATTGGTCAATTTCATTTGACATCTTCGGCCAATAGAAATTATCTTTTATTAAAGCAGTGGTCTTATCTACTCCTAGATGTCCAGTCTTATTATGCCGGGACTGTAAGCCCATGGACCGGTACTTCTGCGGTAAAACAACATGAAGAGTGTTTTCAGCTTGTTTTACCGCAGAAGTACCGGTCCATGGGCTTACAGTCCCGGCATGATGAAACTGGACATCTGCGGCCAATAGAAACGATCTTTTATTAAAGCAGTGGTCTTATCTACTCCTAGATGTCCAGTTTCATCATGCCGGGACTGTAAGCCCATGGACCGGTACTTCTGCGGTAAAACAAGCTGAAAACACTCTTCATGTTGTTGTCTCTGTACCACCCGGAATAATAGTCCTCTTCTTACTACAAGTTTGGATCCCTCTTTCTGTAGTAGGTGTACTTCAGGATCTTTGTCCCTGGATAATGAAAACAACTGCCCTTTTGTCACAGCATGTCTCACTGGACAAATTGCAGGGTCTTCTTCCTGAGCTTTTATTAAGTCATGGGAACTCAAATGCTCAAGGGAACCAACGTCTAGTCTGGTGGGAAATGCATAGCATTCAGGTATGACTTCAGGGGACACTCCCAAATGCTCTACACACTCTTGAGTGTTCATTGTTTTGCACAGGGCCTGGATACCAGAAGGTGATATTTCTTGCCAATCTTGTTCTTCTGTTGTGGAATAAAAGTTGTGCGACAGAGCATCAGCATCAATGTTGATTTTTCCAGGTTTATACTGTATTTTGAAGTTGTATGTGGATAGAGCAGCTAACCACCAGTGACCAGCTGCATTGAGTTTTGCAGTGGTAAGTATGTAAGTAAGTGGGTTGTTGTCTGTTCTTACTGTAAATCGTGCACCATACAAGTAGTCATGAAACTTGTCTACCACTGCCCACTTGAGTGCTAAAAACTCAAGTTGGTGGACAGAGTAACGCTGTTCAGATGCCTTCAGCTTTCGGCTGGCAAATGCTACTGGCCTTAAGCCTTCTGGGTACTCCTGGTTTAAAACTGCTCCCAAACCCTTCAGGCTAGCATCTACATGCAGAATGTAGGGCCTGGTTGAATCCGCAAATGCCAACACCGGTGCGTTAGTAAGACAATGGATGATCTTCTGGAATGCCTCTGTACATTCCTCCATCCACCTGCCCCCAAAAGCTTCAGACTCCTTGTAGTACATCCCTTTGTTCTTTACTGCTCTCTTACCATGCTGAGTAGGCGGATATCCCTTGGTAAGCTCAGTAAGGGGTCTGACTATAGCGGAGTAATTCGCTATGAAGCGTCTGTAGTACCCACAGAATCCCAGGACCAATTCCAATTGGTCACAGCTTCAACCTTTGCTGGATCAGTGGAAATACCCTTCTCAGAAATTATATGCACCACGTATTTTACCCGAGGTTGACAGAACTGACACTTGTCAAGTGAAACTTTTAATACACTTTCTTCAAGTCTATCTAGGACTTTTAGTAGACGTTCTTCGTGTTCTTCTAGTGTTTTGCCGAACACTATGAGATCGTCCAAGTACACAAGTACTTCCAGCAGATTTATGTCCCCTTCGGCCTTCTCCATTAATCTCTGGAACGTAGCAGGGGCTCCAGAGATTCCTTTCGGCATCCTCTCAAACTGACAGAACCCAAGAGGGCATATAAAAGCGGTCTTGTCCTTGTCTTCATCAGCCATCTGTATCTGATAATACCCGCTCCATAGGTCTAAAACGGAGAACCATCTGCTGCCCGTAAGACAATCTAAAGCTTTGTCAATCCTCGGCACTGTGTATTGATCTGGGATGGTTCTTGTGTTTAGGGTTCTATAGTCAATACACATACGCACTGTTCCGTTCTTCTTCCTGGCCACAACAATGGGGAAGCATATGCACTCCTGGACTCTTTGATGATTCCTGCGGCCAACAACTCATGAAGATGACGGCGTATGTCATCAATGTCAGCTGGTGCAAGCCTACGGGATCTCTCTCGAAACGGGGTGTTGTCACTCAAGCAAATGTGGTGTTCCACTCCTTTAGCAGATCCCACATCCCATTCATGGAGTGAAAAGACATTCGTTCTCTCCGCCAGTTTTTGGGCGAATCCTTCTAATATTTTGGAATCGGCGAATCTCCAAAATTAAACAAGCATGGATCTACAGGTGATCCTCTTGCTGAATGTTTTTTCTCCACAGTAGTAGAAACTTCAGTGGTATATCCGTGCGCCACCACTGAACCCACAGGAATACAAACTTCTTTCTGCAATACATTCCTCAGTAGCACAGGAAATCGGTTCACTTGGATCGCTGATAAGGGAATGATAGTAGGCTTTACCAGAATCTCAGCAGGACTACTAGAAGTTGACGGTTGATCAACAACTAAGATGCTCTTGTCAATGGATTGCATCACCTTGACTTTGCATGTAGCTTGACACTCACTCCTTGGTGGAATACTGAGTGGACCTGACCATTGAATGAGCTTCTGAATCACTTTCTTCTCATTTACAGGAGCTTTGCACTTTGAAGCAATGTGTCCGTCACCTCCACACCTGTAGCAGAAGTAATCTTCTGAGCTTTTTGAAGATCCGGATACTTTTGATCAGGTGAACTTCACTGGACATGCTTGGTTTCTCTCTGAAAAAGTTTCTTTCTCCACTTTAGATGTTGGTTGTACATCTATCACTTTCACTTGCTGTCTAAGTTTTCTCTCTTCTTTCTTCAGAGCTTGTACTTCAAAACTTTCATCCATAAACTCAGCTGGCTTTTCGGGTTTCTTTTCAGAAATCGCATCATCCTTTGACTTAACGGTTAACTCTGCCACCATAGTTTGTAAGTCTTTGATCTCAGTTGCAAGCTCTTGAAAGAATGGATCTTTGATATTCTCACTTCCAACTTCCACTTGACGAACTGTTGGATTAGACTTTCATCTTTCAGCTTCTCGTACCTCCTCTTACCGAATCTCATGTAGCAGATCTAGAAAATCAGGTGGGTTACTCTTTCGTTCCCTTAGCCGTAACTGAAGCAGCATGATGTCAGACTGGGTTGCTCCTCTGATGAGTTGCTCCAGATGTGCTTTTTCAGCAGACTGGGCAGGTAGCCCTCCTCTTTGGACAACTCTGATCAAGATTTCCTCGAGTCTCCTCAGGAAATCCGACAAACATTCACCATGACGTTGCCGTACTGCTCTGAACTTGAAATACAGATCTTCACCAGACTCTGAGCTTCTAAAAGCACTTTCTATAGCAGCTAAGTACTCTTTGGAGATGCTTCAGCATTGGTAAAACTTACCGCTTGGATAATCGCCAAGGCTGGTCCACGCAAACACTCCATAATCCTTAACTTCTTTTCTTTTTCGGAACGATCACTTTCCTCAACCATGAGCATTGCTTGTTCCATCCAGTTCTCTAAATTATCTTCTCCAGCCAGAATGGGAGCCGTCTGAAGGAACTGCTATCACTTGAGATTTTGGTGGTTTTAGCAAGCAATTCACCCACCACCCTGATGATAGACTCAGGCGTAAAGGCATTTAACAAGTTAGATGAACTTGACTCTTGATGTTCTTCTCTTAGCCCTGATTCATCAGGCGCAACAAAACTTTCCCTTTCACCATCTAAACATTACCCTCCATTCGGTTAGCACTCAGGATCCATGGGTCTGATCCATCACCAGGCAATACATCAAGAGGGAGTCTCTCTGCTTACACCTTCTCACGACATTCACAGAGCACTACCAGAGACTGAGATTCCTGGCTATACATCGGTCCTCTTACCCTGACTCTTCCAAGGGCTTTGATAGAATGCATAGTGTCTTCAATTCTAGAAACATCTGTCTCTTCTGGAATTCTACTCACAATGATGGCATAATCTGTTTCAATGCCTTCACCTCAACACCAACTTTTCAAGTCAGGGACTGAGAAAGCGGTCTGCAAATGAGCCATAGCTAGAGCTAAACTGTTTCTTTTTACTAGAAAACTTCAAACGTGATTTATTTTTCTCCTCAATTACTAATGCTGCTGCAGTATTAAGGGAAATGGATCCCAGTGGTAACTCCAATTTATGTAACCCCAGTAATGATACCCGCTATGTTAAAGCTGGGGCCTGGGTAAGTATTTGTTTCACAGTTATGATTACCTATAATAATCACATGTATTTGCCATTCCCTTAAGCAGCAATAAAGACTATTGAATCCAATACTGGTCTTTATGAGTCTTTTTATATATATATATTTGAATAACTCAATGAATTAAGTAAATGCGAAAAGTAATAAAATGTGAAAATACACTCTTTTGAAATAAAATGTGAAATTAAATCCTTTTAAATGATTTACAGTTATATGAAATAAACCAAACACTTATCTTCACAAGTGTTAAACACCCTGAATTGTATGCATAACTCAATAACACAAATGAAATACTCAGTAACTTCAATTCAGGGTAACACTTTATTTTAAGGTGCTTGTACTAAGCAGTAATTGACAGTTAATAAGACACTTATAAGACCTTATAAGATGCATATAAGATGCATATAAGCATTAACTACTTCATATAAGGGTTAATTAAAGGTCCAGGCCCTGAAGAGATCAGGGAAACTACTCCCTCTTGGGAAGGTCAATTTTTAAGGGACTGGGAGTTTGTGCTACCATTTATGTTTGTTCGGCTGTTCTAAAAGTGCAATGTATTGATACTTGAGAAATTTATTATTTAATTTGATTTATTTATTATAATTAGTTAATGCTTATATGCATCTTATATGTATCTTATAAGGTCTCATAAGTGTCTTACTAACTGTTAATTACTGCTTATTACAAGCACCTTAAAATAAAGTGTCACCAAATTCAGTAACAAAACTCACTTAAGTGGGCCCACATTCACGCTCTCATTCACACACAAAACCCTACGTTGCAGGCCTGATGTTTTCCAGAACGCGACGTACAGTGACGGTTCTACATTGAATTACACCCTGGGCGAGACCCCCTTCGAGACCCCCCTCTTTTAGTTATGACTTGTTAAACTTTGTCACGAAATAGAGTTTTTAAAAGTGAAAGTGGCCGAGAGACACTTATGTAGTAACACAATACTTATCTCTTAAATAATTTCTAATGACTCTAATATTAACAACTATCCAAACTGTTTTAGACCTAAAATAGCTTTTGTAGGCCTATGTCACTCTTAAATGTCAGAGAAAAGGACAGAATCAGAGATTATTTTTTAATAGAAAATTGTACTTTGCATATTATAGGCTACTGTAAAAACACATAATTATAGTTTTAGTTGATCATTATGAAAATTATTTTCATTTCATGAATATAGTGACCAAAATGATCACGGTTAAACACAGAATCTTGTTCAAAAAGTAGGCCTAATACACAATGAAATCTATTCACCAAGTTAATAACATTAAAGATGATGGCCAGATTTTAAAGGAGTGTGTTTTATGTTATCTACTAACATGTACACGTTCAAATAAACTTTTGACAAAAAAAGTTTTATAAAAAGATAAACCTCACATATTTCAGCCTTTAAATCATCTTTATAAAAAGAATGGGCCAATAAAGATAAATTCCTGACATTTATAATGCACATAAGCTTATTTTTTATTATTAATAGTAAAATTCGGTCCGATTTTCCAATGGCTGTCGTTGCTATACAACCATGCACTGCGCTCTCCACAACGACAAAGAAGTTTTAGTAGCTAATGGATTTCCACAACAGAAAAACGCTTGCTGTAGCTCTGCTAAAAGATTTATTTACGGAGAAGAGAAAAACACCCACGTGTTTGGGTGCACCCCCATACTGAAAAGTTTTAAAATGTTCATCTCGCTGCTCCTGGAAAAAATGAGCGCGTCGCTTCAATTATGAGCGTGCTTCCCGTGCGCCTACATTTGAAATAACGACCTCGAGCGCGCAAAAGACGCGATATGTGAACGGCCCCTTGGTGAGCTCCTCCAATCTGGAGACCCCCTTGACATCGCTTCTGTGCACGGCACCTTCTCAGCAAGCAGGGGCGCCATTGCCAATAATTTAATTGAAATGATAGAAAATAGAAAACCTTCGCGGCGCAGAGGATTTTTTTTAACTGCTCGTGCCGCCCCCCATGTGACATGAAAAAATGCCGCCCCGGGCGACTGCCCGGTTCGCCCGTGCCTAAAACCGCTACTGGCGACGTATCCCGCGATATGATGATGTCGTGGCTTTGGCTCGCACGAGCGGCTGTCTTGCTCTCCTGCGGTGCAACAGAGGAACTCTAGGCTTTTTCGGTCACCCGAGCGCTCTGTTGTGACAATCTATCCCTCGTTTCCAGAGGAACTCCGGGTTTTCTGGTCACCCGGAGCGTTATCTGGTTCACCTCCTCTCCAATGAATATGATCCGGCTCGTCGCTCGTTTTAATCACCTCACGAACGCATGGAGTGAACGTGCTGAGTGAAATCCATGACGAATATCACTAATAATTACTAAATAAAGTTCTTATTAACAAAATACAAATACTTATGACGGACTCAGTCTGTATAAACGGGATCATCGTGTGAAAATCCTTTAATTCAGCCTCTACAATCTTCTTTTTCTCCGACTCGTTTCTAGCCTGGCAAGCCAGACCTACATCAAGATGTTTGATCTGGAAACTCACAATTGGCATGCCTCAATCCGAGGGGCGGATAAACGGTTGTCTTTCAATATCCCTCTGCACGCAATAGGATAGCGCTACAACCAACCAGAGCAACGAACGGCTGTGGATGAGTGAGTCCCATGCGTTTTCCCACCAGCGGAGCTAGTTGGTATATTAAACACTTGCCGTATCCGGTCGTCAAAACTGCAAACACATCTTCCTTTTTTAAGAATGACTTAAGTGACGTTCTCTTAACTCCAAGGCCTCCAGAGTCGCGGCCAAAGCCGATTCGAAAGACCGCTGTTTGCCAGCAGCATCTTCTTTGTTTTCAAGTAGCAGGGAAATCACGCGGAACCGTCACAACTCTGCTGTCATTCTGTTAAGCCCGCCCACCAGCTCTTTACACGATGTGATTGGCCTGACCAGAGTTTGGTTTTTCCAGCTCGCAAGCCAACGGAGAGTTGCTAGACTGCCGCTAGGGTGCGTCTAGATTTCTAGGCTATCTCGTTTGTCGTTTCTCCTCTCTCTCTCAGCCACGCCCCTCCTTTCGTCAATTGCGTGATACGGGAATACGTCAATAAGACATTAAACATTAAATAATATTATATATAAATACATAACTATATACATACACATGAAAACACTGTAAATTTGTATTAAAAATATATATAAAAACATGTCTGTAATAAAGAAAAAATGTTGATAAACATGAATGAAGTACTTTGGGTGTCTTGTTCATTATATTTATTTTCATATAAAAGCAACAGAACTTAAATTACATCCAGTTTATTAGCAACACCGTGCACGAGCGTGAATCCCGCGATATCCGCCTTAGATCTCACAGGTGTCAGATCCACTGCGAGAGGAGAGATCTGTCCGTCTTGCCTGCGCTTTTTTCACTCCTCCCCTCGCTGCAGCCGCCTACTCTCACACACGTCAGGCGAGGTAAGGCGTATCTCAAACAAGCGTAATGTAGCAACGCGTCAATTCTACGCCGACGCAAGCGCTGTGATTGGTCTGCTAGAACCCCTGTCTCGGGTGTCACATGCTCCTTCTGTATGGAACGCTAAAAGGCTCACAATGCGCCACTTTCCTACCTCGTTTTGTTAAAAAAAAACGGCGGAAGAAGCGCTCTTTGAACGTCTAGGCCGCCAAAAAGCGAAACACCGTAAAAAGCGCTGTGGAATTGTGTTAACAACGACATATTTTTCGTCGGTATGCTAATGTAACGCCACTTTTTACGTGGCACAGTGTCCCCAATGACGTGTATCATAACTTGTCACAAGACGCGTAGTGTTAAATGATAATGATCTCCACCCTGTCTTTTCCAAAGCCAATAAATTTGAACTGTTATAACCCAATCAGTAAAGAACAAGAACAGACCATATTAATCCAACCCAGCACAAGGATGAGCTTCCTTGCCTCAGCTCACTGAATACAGAATGTTGCTGAAACTGAGAGAGGTGGTTTAGCTCGCTGCTAACGTTACCGCCTTGTAAGGCAAGTCTCTGTTGTCACGTGATAATCAGGAAACATAAACGAGGACTCAATTGCAGGAAAACAAAGGTAAGATTTTAATTAACCAACTAAACAAAGTAGCCTACAAACAAAACTCCCGCGTGGGTGAAAAACCAGAACAAATACTAACAAGGCAAAAATATTAGGAATAAGAAACAGAAACTTAGACAAACGAACCAGCACCAGACTGAAAACACAAAGGAGGCACACACAGGAGGGTAACGAGACAACAGGTGAGGAATGTTAATTACTAAACAGATAACGAGAAGGGAGGAGCTAACAATTAGATAGAAAGCACATTGCACAGGAATAATCAGGAGCCATGTGCTTACATGAAACTAGACTAACATAAACACAAGACAGACAGGAAATGTCATCGTTCTGTGACAGAACTAGTAACAAAAGCAGAAGTGACAGAACCATGACATCTGTGTGTTCGCACACACTCACATCCTGTTATTTGAGAAAGGTTTTTACCTTTTTGTACAGTCTGTTTTCTATAAAAATGGCAGACAAATCTTATTGTGTTTTCATCTATTTTATTAACCTAATAGAACCAATCCAACATTAATATACGGACTGTGCTTGCTTTAAGGTGCAACATCTGCAAGCTTGAGAAAGAAGAATTGGTTGGTGTGTGCAACTGATTGTTCAGCAAATGCAGAGAGAACATGTGAGACCTGGGGAGCGGTTTTGTACACGGGCTTTTGCATTACATACGTAGAGGCTCCGGCATAGGTCCGGCGCAGAAGTCTCAATACACATACACACACATAGGCAGTGCTGAAAAAATACTTCGAAACTGCTTTACCAAGCTACTCATAATTAAAAGTAGTTGCATCAACCAAGCTAGCGTTATAAAACTTCAGTTAGCCAAACTACAAACTAACAAAAAATAGCTATAACTAAAAAAAACAGACTCATTTATATAAAACATGTTGAACAGCAGCTTTCAATTAAATGATCTGAAAATGTGTTGTGTAAAGAAAAGTGAAACGACTGAATCTTACCTGATGAATTATTACCATCTTCTCTTGAAATTAGAGGTACTGTGAAGATACAAATGTTATTTTTTGTTGATATTTCAAAATATTATTTATGAGTCTTATTATATCTAACTTTTATGCAGTACTTTACTAGTAAATGTACATACCTCTGTCACTCATTTTCTTTCTGTTTGGTTTTGGCTTCTCAATAAGCTGTCAATCATTCAATCACTGATTTGCCAAGCACACAAGATCTGTTTAAACACAAATAAATTGACGTGAAAAGCTTAAATCAGTAAATAAATTCAGTTAAGTAAAAGCTAGATTAATCAGCACAAACCAGCAGTTAGGCTCTCAGTTCTTCTTCACGGTTTTTGAAGCTCTTATTACAGCATTGGTAAAAACAAGTGTAGCAGTCAAAATAACTCAGTTACAGAGAATGCTTCCGTCTTCTCACATCATCCTCTTCTGTGGTTTCCTTAACCTATGTTGCAAGCTGGAGTCGCTCATGAACGATTCTCATCATAAGAAAAGTCACGTACACTACTTTCCAAACCAAACACCATGTAGCACTTATAACATGTTTAAAACATTTCCTGGCATTTCCTATGCAAGCACTAAACATTTGTTGTATGTCCTGTTTTTCAAACATTTTAAAACCTATTTTTTTGTCTTTATTCTTTCAGACAGAATAAGATCCTGTAAGGCACACTGACAAATCGCACTTTACTAAGCTTTTGTAGCCACACGAAGCACCACTCGCTGGGATCCGAAGCAGAAATATATTCATTAAATAATTAGAGCTGCTGCGAAGCTTCGATCGCCTCCAATACGACACTTGAGAGATTGCGAGCCATACTGTATGCTGACACGGTTTGGTGTATTATATATTATTTCTATATTTAAGAGCATTGATTTTGGAAGCAGGTCCTACCTGTGTTTAAATGTCCCATTGATTAAAAATAGTTTATATAATATGGATAAAAGTAAAATGTTTTACTGTATGGGCAACAAGGATGGGGCGTAAAAACAATGATAAACATGACCATGATAACCTGTCCATAACATTTCCCACTCGCCTTTTATAGTTTTATAAAAATGCTTACAGACAATTTTTTCAAACGATGGCTCCTTTTCTCTAAACTCTACACAAAACCATTAAACACACACACACAATATGCAAAACGTATCGGTTACGTATCGTAACCCTTGTTCCCCGAGGAGAGAACAGAGACGTGAGTCTCTATCTACTTCGAGTGAAATAAAACGAGCCAATGTGCGATAATTACACCACCTGCTGTGCATCGCGGCGCGAGCATATAATAAGCAGTAGGTGCATTCGCATCTTTCTTTTTCCGCTGAGGAGCCGGACCTGTGACTAGGCCATACAGCGGAAGCATAGCAACTGTGGCGAGGGGACTCACATCTCCATTCCCTCCTCGGGGAACGAGGGTTACCATACGTAACCGAGACGTTCCCTTTCGTCAGATCACTACAACGTGAGTCGGAAGTGATTCTGACGAATGGGGATATCTACCAAAACGCCACAGCTGCTGGCCCTTCCACCGCTTGAGCCTCCTGGCCTGACCGAGTGTTGGGCAGAAGTAGGAGCTCTAAGCAGAGAAGGTCAGTCACTGCTGTTCCGCAAGACCCACTCAGTGTGACTTATTGGATAACGCTGTGAAAGCGTGCCCTTGGGGAAGGGAACGCTGCGGAAGCCACATCCTACCCCGAAAGGAAGGCACTGTGACGGAAACACATATGGACTAGCCAAGCAGGGTAGTACAACATATGGCAGTCTCTGGGGTAATTTCAGCCTATTTATAGCGGGCTCTGTCAAGGGAAAGACATGGGCTCGTCCGCAAAGGAGCTGATCGTCGAGGAATACACATATGGGGTCGCCGGAGGGACTGCTACATATGGACACCCAGCCTAACATAGGTTCCACAAGCTTACGAGTGGGCCTGGCGTCAGACGCTCCGCAACGTTTGACTGCCGGAGGGGTGACAGAGGAGCTCACAGGGTTAGCCATTTTTGGAGAACACTACTGGAGCAAAAAGATGCACGTATCCAGCCCATGGGGGAGGGAGTGGCGTTGCAAGCCGACACTAAGAACAGGTCCCTCGCGCTACTGGCCACTGGGGGCGACTATACGGGAAGATACCGGCTCTACACGGAGGCTATAGAATCTAGTGAACGTGTTAGGTGTAGCTTAGCCCGCAGCTCTACATATATCTGTCAGCGAGGCACCTTGAGCCAGCGCCCAGGAAGAAGCAACACTTCTAGTTGAGTGTGCTACAACCCAAACGGGCAAGGCATGCCTAGGGCTTTGTAAGCTAAAGCGATGGCATCCACTATCCAGTGGGCCATCCTCTGCTTGGAGACAGCCTTTCCATTCTGCTGGACTCCGTAACAGACGAAGAGCTGATCTGAGGTCCTGAAGCTTTGTGTTCTGTCCACGTATAACCGCAAGGAGACAGACGGTACAGAGAAAAGCCAGGGCAGGGTCTGCCTTCTCCGAAGGCTGCGCTTGCAAGTTCACTACCTGGTCCCTAAAGGGAGTGGTAGGAACCTTGGGCACATATCCAAGCCGGGGCTCTCAGGACAATGTGAGAGTTAGTCGGCCCGAATTCTAGGCACGATTCGTCGACCGAAAATGCTTGCAGTTCCCCTACCCTCTTGATGAAAGCAAGAGCAGTCATAAGCACTAACAGCAGAAGGAAAGCACGACTCTGATCGGTCATGTTCGGGGGTTTTCCCGGTGGGAAGAACACCATTCAACGAACAGGTTCCACTTCAGCGCATAGAGACGCCTCGTTGAGGGGGCTCTAGAAGAAGTGGTGGTGTCTACCACCGCTTGGGGTAGGTCACCTAGAAGTCGGACAGGGAGTAAAACAACTGGCAATGGGTTGAGTCCGGAGAGGCAAACAGATCTATCTATGCGGCTCCAAAGAAGTCCCATATCAGCTGGACCGCCTGGGGATGGAGACGCCACTCTCCCGTAAGCGTAGGCTGTCGTGAGAGCTCATCGGCTGCACGATTGAGCACGCCAGGGATGTGAATGGCATGAAGCGACTTCAGATGCTCTTGACTCCATAGGAGGAGATGACGGGCAAGTTGCGACATGTGGCGGGAGCGTAGACCACCATGGCGGTTGATGTACGCAACGGTTGCAGTGTTGTCCATACGGACCAGTACGTGCTCAGAGATGGAAGAAATTGCTCTTTTATTGAAAATATGGGTACTGCTGGATCCGGGGAGCCAATGGTGGAACAGAAACAAAATGAAACAAAAGATTTTCCACCTGGTCTTCCTCCGGGGGAAGGAGAGGTGCGGACACTCTCTCCCGAAGAGCAGCTTCCTCCATCGCTGGGTCGCCCGTCTCAGGGCCGCTTGCCCCTACGCTTGCCGCCTGATTTAGCGGGGGCCTGGACAGGCTGGGTGCTCCTCTTGTGACCGGCCACCTGCTGCCTGGGTGGAGGCTGCTGCTTAGGCTGAGCAGGGGCGGAGGCGGCCGCAGGGGGGCGCCCTCGGTGACGAGCAGATGGAGTCGCCACCGACGACTGGGTGGAGGCAGCAGCTGGTCGTCGGGGCAGGATGTGCTTAATCGCCTCCGTCTGCTTCTGTGCTGCGGAAAACTGCTGGGTAAAGTGAAGAGGCCGGCCTGGCAGACAGGGGGGTTGAGGAACCACACTTTGTCGGGCTCACGCATGTCTGCCAGGTTCAGCCACAGGTGTCGCTCCTGGACCACTAACGTGGACATCGCCCGATCCAGGGAGCGTGCAGTGACTTTTGTCGCCCGGAGGGCGAGGTCCGTCGCTGCACACAGTTCCTGCATAACCCCTGGGTCGGAACCACCCTCGTGCAATTCCTTGAGCACCTTGGCCTGGTAGACCTGCCGGAGGAGGACGAGGTGGAGACATTAGCTCACGTGTTAGCTCATTTAGAAGTGCTCTGATGTGCTGAAACGCACAGGGAGATAGCCGCGGCTACACACCAGGAATGCAACCCAGTGTGAGCACTCACTCTCAATCGTCACGCCCACCGAACCGACAAAGCTGTGAAAACAGCTGTTTATGCTCTGAAGAGAAGACGCAGAGAGATCAGCGCCATCACACCAACACCACGAACCAGAGATTCTTCATGACAGAGACTCAAAGACACTCAGTAGATCTTTGCAGGAGACAGGAACCGCATACACCATCTGGCTCCAAAGCGAAAGACAAAGATGCGAACGCAATTATGCAATTATCGCATGCCAATGTGCATTGGCTCGTTTTATTTCACTCAAAGTAGATAGGCTCTCGCAAGCGATCCCCATTCGTCAGAATCACTTCTGACTCACGTTGTAGTGATCTGACGAAGGGAAATGTCACACATCTCTTGCAAATGAAACACTACATTCAAAACTATTTTAACTCTTCTAAAGAGTATGTTTTTGTGTAGTTAAGCAAAAAAAAAAAAGCAATTATTATAAAGCAAAGAGTCGTTAAGTTTTTAATTAAGTGATTCATTCATTCAGTGATTCATTTATGATTAGTGATTCATTCAGTGATTCAAAAGAAAGAAAACAAAAAAACACAAACTAAATGAGCAAGTGATATGAATGGAATTGGACACATGCAGCTAAAGTTTTCGACTTATACTCAAATATATTAGTATTCTCCAAACAGAGAACAAGCATGTGAAACATAAAATGGGGGTTAAAAAGATGTACATTTCTGAAATACATAACTTAAATACTGTTACCTCTGATAACAGATCACTCTAACTTGTAATGTGGACTCATGCATTTTCTGTAAAGCTGCTTTGAAATTATATGTATTGTGAAAAGTGCTATAAACGGGTTTACTTAAACGTAATACTTCAAATTTGATTAACGGCCATGACTTTGTTACTCCGTCCTCACAAGTGCGCATTCTTGGCGTTATCTTTGACCCAGAACTGATGTTCGATGCCCATATTAAAATGATATCAAAAACTGCATTTTTCCATCTTAGAAAAATCGCTAGACTACGACCATTTTTTATCGCTCCCAGATGCAGAAAGGCTTATTCACACCTTTATTACGTTGAGGCTTGATTATTGCAATGCACTCTATGCTGGTCTCCAAATCGATCCATCAAAAAACTACAATATATTCAAAATTCAGCCGCCCGGCTTTTGACACATACAACTGCTCGACAACATATTTCCCCGGTACTCCATGATTTGCATTGGCTGCCTATACAAGCACGTATCGAATTCAAAACACTGGTTTTAACGTATAAAGCGATTCATGGGACGGCCCCTGCCTATCTCTGCAGTTTAGTTACCTCTCACACTCGAGCTCGCTCTCTGTGCTCTTCTAGGTCATGTATCCTTCAGCAGCCTCGATATAAATGAAAGTCAATGAGTGGTCGAGCATGTTCGGTCTCAGCACCACGTCTATGGAATGCTCTACCATCGGGAATTAGAGACTCTCCAACAGTGGACTGTTTTAAGAATTCTTTAAAGACACACATATTTAGAGCTGCTTATTGCAAATGAATGTGTTTGTTTTATTGTATCTTATTGTTGTTATTCTTTTTTTGTATATTGTAGAGCTTTGAGTCTAATAAAAGCGCGTTAGAAATAAAATGCATTATTATTATTATTATTATACAAGTAAATGTGAATTGAAATTTAATTGAATTCAGTCACACCTGACCTTGACCAATGACATATCGGAGTACATATCAGTAACCAGCATTCTATTTCATAGTTCCAGGCCGCCAGAGACTGTTAAACAAGTCACAAGGACTGACCCCTAAACATTGTCTGTAAATACAGCAGAGCTAATTGAAGTCAGGGAGGCAACATTTAGCCAGTAAAATCTTGTAAATGTGGAAGGTGATACCCATGTGGCTACTGTACATATGTCTGATAGGGAAATGGGAACAGCACAAGTAGAATGGCACTTCACAGAGGTTGGAACTGGGTGACCTACTAAGTGAAAAGCATTGGAAATGCTGTCTAACCCCCAATGAGATAGCCGTTGCTTAGACAAGGATGCACCTCTCCGACAGGGACCAAAACGGATAAACAACTATTTGTTGGTGTGCCACGACGCTGTTGTTGACACATATCACTGTAACGCTTGAGCTGGACAGTGCTGGATTAGGAGGATCATCAGAAGGGCAAATCACAGAATAGTGAGCAAACTGTGTTGACACCTAAAAATCTGGGCTTGGGCAAAGCATAGTATGATTATCCTCTGGTCACCACCAAATGCATAGTGGGATGACTACATCTCACTGACACTCTTGGCTGATGTTATGGCCAAAAGAAAGGCCGTCTTTGTAGAGAGATACTTAATATGAGCTTGTTCAAGAGGCTCGTAAGACGCTGAAACCAGCTATGAAGTACCATTAGTCATAGATAAATAAAGTGAAAGCATCAAGTGAGCTAAAGAGTTCCAGGTCATTGGCATGTCTGCATTTTGATGGCTGCAACAGTTTCTCTCTGCTCAAAGGCCTGATGAAATCCATTAAAATCATCAAATTGCACTGACATCCAACAAAAGTTAAGACTGCTTGGAGTACAATGGCCACTACTGCAAAAATAGTAGCTGAAATGGCGGAAATAAAAAATTCCCTGAATTTTATGTCAAGGGAAATAAGTGAAGTGGTGGAGCAACAAAAAAAACTGACAGGCCTTATGGAGGAGATCAGGCAACTAAAAACTATTATCCAAAAGAAGGATGAACGTATTGAACTCCTGGAACAAAGGGTGGATGACTTGGAACAATATTCCAGAGCTGATGACCTTGTAATCACTGGTCTAGAGACTAGGCATCAAAGTTACGCCCGGGCTACAGGCCTATCTGGTTATCAACAAGGTGAGGATGCACCATCTGAGGAGCTGGAAACCCTGGAGCAACAAGTGGTGCGCTTCATGAAGAGTAAAATCATTCCTCTGGACAAACAGCAAATTTCAGCATGTTACATTCTTCCAAGTAAGGACAAAAAAAATAAACCGAAAATTATTGTCAAGATTGCAAGCAGAAGGCACAAGGTGGAAATTCTGAAGGAAGCTAAGAAACTTAAAGGCACCGGAGTGTATATAAACGAGCACTTGACAAAGAAAAATGCAGAAATTGCATGGACCAGCCGTACCCTGAAAAAGGAAAACAAAATTCAATCAACCTGGACCAGGAATGGAAAAGTTTTCATCCGGACGAATGGACCTCCGGAACAAGTTAAGGTGATGGTGGTGAGAAAAATGAAGGACTTGGATCTGTACAAATGACAATAGTGAGTAATTATTATTATTATTATTATTATTTTTTGGCTTTATTATTCGATCTTTTATAAAGAACTCATGACTCTTTCATTTAAGACTGAAGCCTTTGCGGCAAGTGTTGATTATATAGAACGTGATACATATGATTTTGAAAATGATGTGGATCCAGAGACTAATTTGTTTAATAATATTAGGAACTCTTGTCAGTATTACACTGAAGAACAATTTGAGGAGGTACAAATAGAACAGGCATTTTCTTTTATTCATTTCAATTGTAGAAGTTTATCAAAACATTTTTCTGAAATTAAACATTTTTTGGAGACACTTAAAGGAAGATTTAAGTTAATTGCTTTATCTGAAAGGTGGATAAAGAAAGACAAGGAGGTTCATCTGAAATTAAAGGATTATGATGTATATGTTACCAACAGAGCTAATAGGACTGGAGGGGGAGTGGCCCTCTATGTCTATAATGAATTGAAATGTAGACCAGTTAAATGCTTGACAACAGCCATTAATGATATAATGGAAAGTGTGGCTGTAGAAATAGAATTAGAACAAAATAAGAATATTGTTGTTGCATGTGTATATAGAAAACCGGGATCAAAAATGGAAATCTTTATAGATAAATTAGAAGAAATGATTTATGGTGTAAATAACAAACGAAATATCGTAATTTGTGGAGATTATAATATTGATCTTCTAAAGGTAGATTCACATATACAAAACTCAGATTTTGTTGAGACAATATATAAAAACGGGTTGTATCCATTAATAACGAAGCCTAGCAGAATAACCACAACTAGTGCAACTTTAATAGATAATATATTTACAAATGTTTTGGATAATCACATTACTAGTGGGTTGGTAATAAATGATATAAGCGACCATCTGCCTATATTTGCAATATTTGAATATAAGTTGCCTAAAAAAACAGTATACCATCATATATATAAAAGAAAAAGGAGTGCTGATCATATCAATAGGTTTAGGAATGATTTAATTAAACAAGAGTGGAAAGAGGTGTATACAGATGATGTAAATAATGCCTATAATTCTTTTCTTAAGTGTTATCTTACACTGTATAATAAGCATTGTCCTGAGATCCTATGCAGATCTAAACAAAGGCAAAATAGTAAACCTTGGATAACAAACGGATTAAAAAATGCCTCTAAAAAGAAAAATAGACTTTATAAGGAGTTTATCAAATCAAGAACAGATAATGCAGAAAAACACTATAAGAAATACAAAAATAAGTTGACTGATATATTGAGACAAGCAAAAAAGGACTATTATAATCGAATGTTACATGAAAACAAAAATAATTTAAAGGCTACATGGAATATTTTGAATAAGGTAATTGGGAATAAGACTGGTCGAACGGAACTACCTAAATATTTTGAAAAGGATAATGGGGTAATAGATAAAAAAGATGAAATGGTCCATGAATTAAATCAATTCTTTGTAAATATAGGATCTAGCTTAGCAAACGAAATACCAATATCTAGTGATCAGTTAGGGGGAGTCTGGAAAAGGGAAAATAGGATTATGCAGTCAATTTATGTAGGTGAGGTGACTGAAAATGAAATATTATCTGTGGTTCAGAAGCTAAAAAACAAGACCTCAACGGATAGTAATGGTATTGACATGAAAATAATAAAAAACACAATTGATTGCATTATTAAACCATTATATTATATAATTAATTATTCTTTTACAGAAGGAGTTGTTCCAGATAGTATGAAAATAGCTAAGGTAATACCTTTTTTTTTAAACTGGAGATAAACATATTTAATAACTATAGACCAGTATCTCTCCTACCTCAATTTTCCAAAGTGCTTGAAAAACTCTTTGTTAATAAATTAGATAACTTTATTGAAAAATATAAATTATTAAATGAAAATCAGTACGGATTTAGGTCAAATAGGTCTACAGGCTTGGCTATTGCGAAAATTATTGAAGACATAACAACCGCAATAGACAGAAATACACTCACCGGCCACTTTATTAGGTACACCTGTCCAACTGCTCGTTAACACTTAATTTCTAAGCAGCCAATCACATGGCGGCAACTCAGTGCATTTAGGCATGTAGACATGGTCAAGACAATCTCCTGCAGTTCAAACCGAGCATCAGTATGGGGAAGAAAGTTGATTTGAGTGACTTTGAACGTGGCATGGTTGTTGGTGCCAGAAGGGCTGTTCTGAGTATTTCAGAAACTGCTAATCTACTGGGATGTTCACGCACAACCATCTCTAGGGTTTACAGAGAATGGTCCGAAAAAGAAAAAACATCCAGTGAGCGGCAGTTCTGTGGGCGGAAATGCCTTGTTGATGCCAGAGGTCAGAGGAGAATGGCCAGACTGGTTCGAGCTGATAGAAGAGCAGCAGTGACTGAAATAACCACTCGTTACAACCGAGGTATGCAGCAAAGCATTTGTGAAGCCACAACACGCACAACCTTGAGGCGGATGGGCTACAACAGCAGAAGACTCCACCGGGTACCACTCATCTCCACTACAAATAGGAAAAAGAGGCTACAATTTGCAAGAGCTCACCAAAATTGAACAGTTGAAGACTGGAAAAATGTTGCCTGGTCTGATGAGTCTCGATTTCTGTTGAGACATTCAGATGTTAGAGTCAGAATTTGGCGTAAACAGAATGAGAACATGGAACCATCATGCCTTAATACCACTGTGCAGGCTGGTGGTGGTGGTGTAATGGTGTGGGGGATGTTTTCCTGGCACACTTTAGGCCCCTTAGTGCCAATTGGGCATCGTTTAAATGCCACGGCCTACCTGAGCATTGTTTCTGACCATGTCCATCCCTTTATGGCCACCATGTACCCATCCTCTGATGGCTACTTCCACCATGTCACAAAGCTCTAATCATTTCAAATTGGTTTCTTGAACATGACAATGAGTTCACTGTACTAAAATGGCCTCCACAGTCACCAGATCTCAACCCAATAGAACATCTTTGGGATGTGGTGGAATGGGAGATTCGCATCATGGATGTGCAGCCGACAAATCTGCTGCAACTGTGTGATGCCATCATGTCAATATGGACCAAACTCCCTGAGGAATGCTTCCAGCACCTTGTTGAATCTATGCCACGAAGAATTGAGGCAGTTCTGAAGGCAAAAGGGGGTCCAACCCGTTACTAGCATGGGGTACCTAATAAAGTGGCCGGTGAGTGTAAATACACAATAGGAGTGTTCATTGATTTGAAGAAGGCATTTGACACTGTAGATCATCAAATTCTTATTTCTAAATTATATACTTATGGAATTAGAGGAGTTGTACTGGACTGGTTAACCAGCTATTTACAACAACGACAACAATATGTTGAGTTTTGTCATAGGTCAGAATGTATGAATATTGAATGTGGACTTCCACAAGGCTCAATTTTAGGACCCAAACTTTTTATTTTATATATAAATGAGATTTGTGAGGTTTCAAAAAAATTACACTACGTATTATTTGCAGATGATACAAATTTATACAGTTCAGGAAATGACTTAAAAACTTTAGCTAATAATATTGAAGATGAAATGGTTAAACTAAAACTGTGGTTTGATGTAAATAAATTATCTTTAAATTTGAATAAGACAAAGTTTATGATATTCAGCAATAAAAGAAAAGAGGAAGTCAGCTTATCTATAAATAACGTAAATATTGAGAAGGTGTCTGAAATTAGATTTTTAGGAGTCACCTTAGATGAAAAATTGACGTGGAAAAGTCATATATTGCATGTTAAAAATAAGATGGCAAAAAGCCTATTTATTTTGAATAAGGTTAAATACAGCTTACCATATAATACAATGAAAATGTTATATTGTTCAATGATTTTGCCTTATTTAAACTATTGTGTAGAAATATGGGGAAATACATATCAAAGTAACACTATGCCTTTATTTATTTTACAGAAAAGAGCAATTCGCATTATTTTCAAAGCAGGATATAGAGACCACACAAATCCACTCTTTATTAGGTCAGGATTATTAAAACTTAAAGACATTGTAGAATTACAAATTTTATTAGTGATGTTTAAAGCTAGAAGCAAAGCTCTTCCGCATGACTTACAAAAGTTATTTGTTTTTACTTCTGAAGATGGAAATCACAGACGGCCGTTTGACTTTAAACATCTAATAGCACGTACAAACCTGAAACAAATGTGTTTGTCTGTTGCTGGAGTAAAAGCATGGAATCTTCTAAGGAAAGACTTAAAAAGTTGTAAAAATATTTTGGAATTTAAAAAGAGTTATAAAAAAAACCAACTTGAATTATATCAAACTGAATTTTGAATTGGACTGTATGTGGTCAATGTATAAAAGTTTAAATAAATATTAGATATGTTGGAGATTGGGTGATGGTGGAGGGAACAGTGCTAATGATATCTATTATGTATGTTAATATATTTTGGGTGATGGTGGAGGGAACAATGTTAATGCCATCTATTATTGATGTCTATAAAGGGGGCAGATAAATATAAGAATATTATTCTTCCATCTGCTCCTTTCTGATCATGGAAATGTAAAGGAAATTTCAAATGAATTGTAGCTATGTGATTGGTATAAATAATGCATTTTCATGAAAAGAATAAAAGAGAAAATGAAAAAATGAATGAATTTTGGGTTGGAACATTAAAGATTCTGTTTGAAGGCTTCATCAGGGGACTCTACGAAGGAAGATATGCATGTCTCCACTGGAGGCATATTACCAAGACCCATCTCCTGTGCATCGCCAAAGTATGTGCTACCCAGTCCGGTCCAGCTGCTGGGGCTGAATTAATCCAGAAACAACTACATCCATAAAGTTGGGGCAAACCGGCATTAAGAAATTCTCTGGCCGAGAAACTGGACGGCGCACAAGGTTTGAAGGACCCAGAACTGGGAAAGGTGGGTCCAGAGGTCGAGCCCTCATCACTATGGGTCTGCTGAGACTAGGACAATGGAGATGATGTGTCTTCCTATAAGGAATATTGACCTTGCTCAGGCTCAACCAAGGAATCTAAAGCAGCCAGCGAGACAGTATCCATATCCTCTTGAGAAAAGCTAATGGATGGTTCATGGCGAGGTAACGGAGAAGTAGGCGTACATGTCTCCCTAACATCAACTTCTTTACTGGAACATCACCCGCCGGTGAAGCCTGGAGGTTCTGGACTGTACTAAGCTCAGTCCCCTGGTGGGCTAGGAGAGCAGAAGTAACATGCTTCTTCTTTGGAGGTCCCTCCGCTGATCTGGAGGTCGTTGATCACTTGCTGCTCAGCCGGAGAAACACCTCAAAATTCAAGTCCAATCCTGCAAATCGTTGTTGTCTCACTTGTATAATGCTACTCTTGGGACAAGGAACTGTTAGAGCCTCCTGGAGGTGGTCAATACCCAAACAGGTAGGACATTGGGTGTGAGCATCCATCAAATCCATGGGCCCAGAGCAGGCTTAGCATGCAGCCATAGTATTAATTATAAACTGAGACCTCTGTTCAGCCAATGGGGTAAACAGCACTCAATGGGGATGTTTAGCTAACAAGCTTTGTCACCTATAATCCAAACACTGATGATCAGATGATCAGAACCATGGCTACCCATTGAGCTCTATACTACTCACCTAAATATTCTCGTATCATACGCAAGCACGTGACCCTTTTCAACTTTAACCGTCTCTGGCATTTGGAACAATGAAATAAAAGAATAAAAGAAGAAGAAAAAAATTCAATACACGTATGGATAAAACCAAAACATATTTGCACACTGTTTCCATAAGAAGCTCAAATGAGCTCTTTAAAAAAAATTGTGTCTCTGTCTTCAGGGAAGATGGTCACACAAATCAAGTTTCTCTAGGGAGTCCAAATCTTGTGTCTCTAAGAAAAATGGGGAATGTATAACTTGATGGAGAGAGAAGAATGTGGTTCTGAAAATCACAGCCGGGCAGAAAATCCTAAAAGACGCTGTCAAACAGACGCATTGACCGCATGATATTCTCATCCTTAAATAAACAGAAAAGAAAGAAGAGTAATTGGCAAGAGTCACATTTTCCTGTGGGATATTACAGAAAGCAGATTTAACAACTAAACTGGGTAAGTTATCCCGGAGTAAGCTGTATACCTCAGGCTTCAGTCCCCAAAACTGGGGGAACTTGCAGGGTATGTTAGTAAACAACAACACATAACCATTACAGTCTCGTTCTTTTTTTGTTTTGTTTTCATTCTGTTACCTGTTTCGGTTTGGTAGTTAGTTCTGTTTGCTAGTAAGTTTCCATAGTTACTCATTCATTAGTATTACACCTGTTCTTAGTTCCGTTGATTACTTTGTGTGTATTTAAGCCCTAAGGTTTCTCTTGTTCATGGTTCAGTGTCGTTTTAGTTTTCTGTATATATTTGATCTATTTATTTAAAAAAAGGAAGCTATTTAGTGTGATGCATAGGCTTGCCACAGTATACAGTTATACTGGTTATGAGTTAAAGAGACAATGCCTGCTGCTTAATGAACTCAGGATTAATGTCATGGCAAGTTAAACCTGCTTTCTGCAATTCTCTCTTGAAGTATTTTATGTCTGAATTTGTTTGCATTGCATTCGGATAACAGTAATGAGTGATAGAGATGAACCTTTTGGCATGACTCCATGAACTCCTCAATGGTGACCACTCCATCACGGTTTCTGTCCATTTTCTGGGAAAAAAATTATCAAGTTCAGGATGAATTCGAGCCTTGAAGTCTTACATTTCCAGTCATGCATTTAGCGCAAAAGCAGTTCGTCAAAGTCATCATCTTACAATTGCTTTATTCACTATTCTATAAAAGTTTCTATATAGAAGCTTAAAGGGTTCTCTCAGGCGCTTCATATTTAGAACTTTTTAGCGGTTCCCATCATAGGATCATTTTATGGAATTAGTTTCAGTTAACTTTGTTTTAAGCCTTTTTTTATTTTGATTACATTTTATGAATTAAACAATTTGTTAACATACTTTATCACCGGAAAGAATTAAATCAACCTGTTAAACATGAAAGTATTCTTCAATCATTTAAAACATTTTTCCTTTAATAGAACCTTTAGGCATAAAGGGTTCTTTAAAATTGAGTCAAGAACCCAGGGGTTCAATATAGATGTCAGGGTTATGTTCAGTTTTCCTGTGTTTTATGCATGTTTCCTTTTTTCTAGTTTTCCACCCTGTGTTAATAACCATGTTTGTTGCCAGTAACGCTTCCTTTTACAGTCCAGTTACCCATGTAAATACTATGTACTTATTTTAGTAACTACAATTACTGGGTAATAACTAATACTAACCCTGAACCTACCCCTAAACCTACCCCTGTTCCATGTACTTACCTTATATTAGCCAGTACTTTCTAGGTAAGTACACTGTAAGTACACTGTAAGTACTGTACTGTAAAAGGAAGCGGTACCTTGTTGCCTTGGTTACTGATTCCGTTACACCTGTGGTTCATTTCATTGAGTTGTGTATTTGAGCCCTGTGTTTCTTTCAGTTCTTTGTCAGTTCTCATTCCGATATAGCCTACCCCGGTGGTTCTGTTCTTGTGCTCTGAGTGTTTGTTTTTTCTTTGTTTGATAAAAAACATTATACTGCTGCGCTTAGATCGTTTCCTCACATTTTATTTCAACCGGACTGTGACAGAAGAACTGATCAAATATGGATCTAGCAGCAGATCATATCCTCCTCTTTTCGCAGGGGAACCAGTCTCTAGAAAAGCACACACTGGCTTTTTTGGATCTCCACCACCTTGTCCACTACGATGATGCCTGTCTGTGTGTTCTTTTCCGGATAAGGTTGAGACGAGAGTGCGGTTGCCAGGAGTCGTGCCTCTAGTGACTTTTAAGGAGTATGTGGAGTGGGTACTCCTCCACGATGGTTCCCCCTTCACCATCTGAGAGAGTAAGGAGGAAAATGGCGTGCCAGTCGCAGGGGATGAAGTGGAGCCCTACCCCCTCTACTGTGGCAGAGGAAGATTTACTGATTTTACAGATTGACTGAGAGTGAGTGTATCCTGCCTGTCTTGTCACCCTGCACTGAACTTGTTACAGCACCGAGTTACTGGAGTCTGTGTTCCTGAGTCCCTGCCTCCCACTTGTCTGCCTGTTCCATGTTCGCTAAGATGGAGGAGAAGATGGTTCGCTAAGAGGTCAGGTCTCCCTATTCTGTGTCGGCCAAGAGTGTCATTCCTGAGAGATATGTCTGTCCTGTGTCTACCTAGAGAGTTATTTGTGAAATTCCTGTCCGCACTGCCCAGTCCTTCAGCCCTTCCTGAGCTGTCTCCTTTCAGCCCTCCTGCTCCTTCCATGCTGGCTCTGCCTCCCCGCCTGGATGTGCCCTGGTGTCGCCAGTGTTTGCCAGTCCAGCCCTGGAGTCTCAACCCACTAGTTCTCGTCAATCCACCTCGGCCTGTTGACCAGTCGGCTCCAGCTTGGCTCCACCCAGGACCATCATCCCTACAACTCCACCGGCCTTCTTCGTCCCTCTGACTTCGCTTTGGTCAGTTGTTGCTCTACTTGCGTACCTGCGCCATGGACTTCATGTCCCTCTACCCCTTAGGCTATGGGGGGCTACTCCTTCCCTTCAGCTCCGCATTGTTCCTCATTCGCTCTGCTGTTATCTCAGTCCTCAGGCACCTTGCAGTCAGTCGTCCCCCTGGTTTCAGCTGCTAAGCCTCCACCATGGCTCCACCCTTTGACTCCACTGTGGGTCTGCATCCTGGTGCTCCTGCTGGATATTCCGCCCTGGCTCCTCCCACATTCTTCTCCAACTTAGCCCTGCCTGTCCTGTGTTCCTGCTCTGCGTCCTCCACCTAAGCCCCCTCCTGCCCTCCTCTGTTAGACTCTGTTATTGAGGCGTGAGAACACGCCTTCTTGATTCCAATTGAAAGAATTGTGTGTTTGAGTTCACCTGAAAGAAGTGTTCCACATGTTCTCTGGGAATATCATCATGCATGGATGGATACACGTACTTCCCCATCATATCATAAATCGACTTCATGATTTTTGTCATCTCCTGAGAGACAGAAACCACATATACACAGATATTTTTACACTGGTCTTTCTATACGCACCAATGCAATATACATTCATGTGAATGCTGATGACCCCATCAACAAACCTCTTTTGTGATGAATCCATCTTTATCGTTGTCATAGAAATTAAATGCCCAATTTAGCCGGTCATACATTGAGCCTCTAAGGATGAGTGACAGTCCAGCAACAAACTCCTGTAAAATGAACAATAACAACAGAAGAAGAAAAATAAATCTGCTGAATAAATAAATCTTTACTAGAGAGTGTTGTAGGTTCTTCAAATGTTCTTTGTCTCTCTTAGTTGAGTTCATGGAGAGTTTTCTACCAGTTGATGATCTGAATCAAGTGTGAAGACAAACAGGACCAGGACTGAAAACCACTGGTCTAGAAAGAAAACCTGGCTCTCAAATCATGCCAGTACCTCAAACGAAAGGCTACAGCTTACCTGAAAACTCAAACAGCCATTCTTGTTAGTATCAAATGCCTCGAATAGGAAATGTGCATAATTGGTTGAATCTGAGAGAGAGAGAGAGAGAGAGAGAGAGAGAGAGAGAGAGAGAGAGAGAGAGAGAGAGAGAGAAGGAATTTGAATAAAAAAATACTCTGCCTACTAACTCTCATAATTTTATGAGAGCTCCTACTTGTACCATGTGACCGCTGTATCACCAGATTCAGTTGGCCGTTGACAGTGATCGTGTTCACTGAAACGCATAGTTTCCAGTTCAAGGACGTGAACAGTTCCAAGTAAAACGTCACGTGTGGTCATCTCGAAATTACGGTAATGACAGCATAATGTGCACGCAGCACTTGTGTTTAGTGTTCAGCCCTCGGTTTAGTTCTCCTCACTGTCTGGTATGGTCTTTACTTTAGCAAAGCTGTTATGTTGATTCTCGCCTGCTGAAAAGCTTTTGTTTTATAAATCTGCTGCAATTGTGATCCTCTGCTCCTTCCTGGCCTGGACTGTGACATTAATTGATTGTTATAAATATTGGCATTAATTGATAATTCATTGAAATAAAAAAGATTAATATTATATTATTAACAAAAATATTAATATATAGAGATATAATCAGAAGGTATATTGGAGCAATGCTGTCTCACCTCCCTGTGGGAAGAACTGAGAGTAAATGAGTTTAAAGATGTCCTCGTTCACCACTCCACTGGGACATTCCTGAAACACACAACAGTTCCCAACATAAACACTGAAAACCTCCAACATAATACAATATACAGTGAATTAAGAATAAAATCGAAATGTAGACCAAATAGTAACAATTATTTGTTCCATATGATGGTAATATTCTCAGCTGATGCACTGGCTTTCCACCTTATATTATTTAAGTAGAGAAACACTCACATTTTTGAAGGCCCTGTAGAGGAACTGCAGCTCTGTCTTGCTGAATCTGGTCTCTTCCTGTAGCACTTCCAGACCTTCAGGTCGATGGCAAACAGAGGAAATTTCGATCTCTTCCTCTCTGCTCTCTGTAAGAAAAACAACCTCTCAATAAATTATATATATATATATATATATATATATATATATACAGTAGTCAACATTTGAAGTGGATCAAAACCTTTCATAAAAGTTATACATGAATTTTGAACAATACCCATTCTTGACTTTTTTGATTCACTTCAAATATTGACTACTATATACACCGTATATATATATATATATATATATATATATATATATATATTATATTTTATTCTTATAGTATGGCGCTTAGCGCTTTAGGGATAAATCAGTCTTACTTTCAAAATATCCAATATTAGGTGCAAAGTAATTCATGTATAAAACATAATAACTAATGTAGTTATTAGTTAATAATATAATAATAACATAAATAATAGCATAATAACTCAGTAATTACAGTAATTATTTTAGACTCTTGACGCTGCGCTTCTTGCTGCCAGCTGGTGGCGCTGTGACTGTGAACCAAAACAGCAACATCCATGTGATCAGCCCTCATGAGCAAACATACAACACCAATTTGATCCAAATCAGACAATGTTCTCAGAAGATATGTTACTCTTCCAGTTTCCCATTTTTGTCATTAATTTAATCCATCGCCATGGCAACACCGTTTAAGATATCAAAGATCTGTTCGCAATTTTGCATCTTCAATGTCTTGGGGTTTTCTTTACTGAGTTTCGTGAGAATCGCATGAATCCCCTTGGAGGAATATTTTTAAAAAAACATAGTCTGCAATTTTCAATTCTCAAATTGCTCAATTAGAGACAAATAGTCTCAAATTTCCAAATTGGCTGACTTCCTGTTGGTCGGAGCTAATGCCTGTAATTTTGAAAATTGCCAAGCTTGATGAAATCAATTTATATAACAAGTTATGTGAATTTAGCCATGTGTCTACACTCGTGTCAACACTATTTAAGACATTCTTTGGCAGTTTTACACACTTCCTGCTGCCAGTTGGTGGCGCTATGACTGTAAATTACAATAGTCACATCAGACAGTCCATGTGACCAAACATACAGCTCAAGTTTGATCTAAATCACTCAATGCATGCAGACACAACCTACTGTATATGAGACACAACCTGTTTCATTTGTATGATAGTGTATCACAGTTTCCACACTAATTATAACAGTGATGATAATCATAAATGTTTCTTGAACATCAAATCATCATATACTGATTTCTGAAGGATCATGTGACACTGAAGACTGGAGTAATGATGCTGGAAATACAGCTTTGATCACAGGAATAAATTACACTTTACTATACACTCACCTAAAGGATTATTAGGAACACCACACTAATACTGTGTTTGATCCCCTTTCGCCTTCAGAACTGCCTTAATTCTACGTGGCATTGATTCAACAAGGTGCTGAAAGCATTCTTTAGAAATGTTGGCCCATATTGATAGGATAGCATCTTGCAGTTGATGGAGATTTGTGGGATGCACATCCAGGGCACGAAGCTCCCGTTCCACCACATCCCAAAGATGCTCTATTGGGTTGAGATCTGGTGACTGTGGGGGCCATTTTAGTACAGTGAACTCATTGTCATGTTCAAGAAACCAATTTGAAATGAATGGAGCTTTGTGACATGGTGTATTATCCTGCTGGAAGTAGCCATCAGAGGATGGGTACATGGTGGCCATAAAGGGATGGACATGGTCAGAAACAATCCTCAGGTAGGCTGTGGCATTTAAACGATGCCCAATTGGCACCAAGGGGCCTAAAGTGTGCCAAGAAAACATCCCCCACACCATTACACCACCACCACCAGCCTGCACAGTGGTAACAAGGCATGATGGATCCATGTTCTTATTCTGTTTACGCCAAATTCTGACTCTACCATCTGAATGTCTCAACAGAAATCGAGACTCATCAGACCAGGCAACATTTTTCCAGTCTTCAACTGTCCAATTTTGGTGAGCTCTTGCAAATTGTAGCCTCTTTTTCCTCTTTGTAGTGGAGATGAGTGGTACCCGGTGGGGTCTTCTGCTGTTGTAGCCCATCCGCCTCAAGGTTGTGCGTGTTGTGGCTTCACAAATGCTTTGCTGCATACCTCGGTTGTAACGAGTGGTTATTTCAGTCAAAGTTGCTCTTCTATCAGCTTGAATCAGTCGGCCCATTCTCCTCTGACCTCTAGCATCAACAAGGCATTTTCGCCCACAGGACTGCCGCATACTGGATGTTTTTCCCTTTTCACACCATTCTTTGTAAACCCTAGAAATGATTGTGCGTGAAAATCCCAGTAACTGAGCAGATTGTGAAATACTTAGACCGGCCCGTCTGGCACCAACAACCATGCCACGCTCAAAATTGCTTAAATCACCTTTCTTTCCCATTCTGACATTCAGTTTGGAGTTCAGGAGATTGTCTTGACCAGGACCACACCCCTAAATGCATTGAAGCAACTGCCATGTGATTGGTTGATTAGATAATTGCATTAATGAGAAATTGAACAGGTGTTCCTAATAATCCTTTAGGTGAGTGTATATTCACATAGAAAACAGATGATTTACACTGGAATAATATTTCACTGTTTTACTGTATCTTTTAACTTTGGTGAGTCTTTCAAAAACATAATAAATCTTAATTATTCCAAACTTGTTTTTTGACCTGTAGTCTACAGAGAACAAACATAGGCTTTAATCTTTTGTGCTTTTTTAAAGCCAATAATGTGACATCTTAGCATTTATTTACAAAAGAACAACATTGACATAAGAGAAAAACATGCTTAAAATATGATTAATATCAGCGCTGGAGCTCAGTGCAGATCTGTGTCGAGTCGTGTGCCTATCCCATCACTCCTACTCTCCTGTGACCACTCCACTGTCCTCTTTAGAAACAGTAAAAAGCAAAGAACGCATATACAAAGACTTCAGACTCTCACCTCCTCCACGAAACCAGCAGTAGAGAGGGAAGATGGAGAGCAGCATCAACACATACAGTGTTCCTCCTTTCTCCTCAGGCAGCAGAAGATCGAAGCCTCTGTGTCCCTGTGCCATGCTTTCCTAAACCTGTGTGTGTGTGTGTGTGTGTGTGTGTGTGAGAGCGACCTCCCTTCCAACAACACACCCACACACTCCAACCGCTTTCCACTGCTCTTTCTTTACACCTCATGACCGCTCATAGAGCAACAAAAGCCTGCATAAGTAATTCATCACTTGTTTTGAAATGCCTGTTTTCACAGTCACACAGGACGGGAGAACACAGTCGCCTTGTAGGCAGTTATTATCGGCTCTTTTCCTCCTGATTATGTGTAAACATTGCCTAGTTCCACTGAGAAATACTCAAAACCAGCCGCCATCCCAGCATACATCAAAATAACTCTTAGTGTGGTATGTATATTTTCTAAGGAGAATATCAAAAATCGATAAAACGGTGTTTTACAGAATACAGTCGCCAGTCTGTTTTTGAGTCCTTAATACAATTACATTCACACTGGAGTGAGACTGAACTCACACCTGTACATTCAGGACTCACAGATGTGGCCATATAATATATATATATACACTGCTAAAAAAAATAAAGGGAACACTTAAACATAACAATGTAACTCCAAGTCAATCACACTTCTGTGAAATCAAACTGTCTACTTAGGAAGCAACACTGATTGACAATCAATTTCACATGCTGTTGTGCAAATGGAATAGACAACAGGTCGAAATTATAGGCAACTAGCAAGACACCCCCCAATAAAGGAGTGGTTCTGCAGGTTGTGACACAGACCACTTCTCAGTTCCTATGCTTTCTGACTGATGTTTTGGTCACTTTTGTATGCTGGCGGTGCTTTCACTCTAGTAGTAGCATGAGACGGAGTCTACAACCCACACAAGTGGCTCAGGTAGTGCAGCTCATCCAGGATGGCACATCAATGCGAGCTGTGGCAAGAAGGTTTTCTGTGTCTGTCAGCGTAGTGTCCAGAGCATGGAGCGCTACCAGGAGACAGGCCAGTACATCAGGAGACGTGGAGGAGGCCGTAGGAGGGCAACAACCCAGCAGCAGGACCGCTACCTCCACCTTTGTGCAAGGAGGAGCAGGAGGAGCACTGCCAGAGCCCTGCAAAATGACCTCCAGCAGGCCACAAATGTGCATGTGTCTGCTCAAACGGTCAGAAACAGACTCCATGAGGGTGGTATGAAGGTCCGACGTCCACAGGTGGGGGTTGTGCTTACAGCCCAACACCGTGCAGGACGTTTGGCATTTGCCAGAGAACACCAAGATTGGCAATAGCTGGGTTTCAGTCACGTGATTATGATGACGCGCGAAATTCAGATGGAGGGCAGGGGAGTGAAGAGCGCAACGGACGAGATGGAGGAAAGTCCGTACTGTACTACTTTACACGCTATTACAAGAGAAAGATATAAACAAAAAATCAAACATATGTTGGACGTGATCCTTACGTTATGAAGAGGAGCGATTTTCAACTGAATTGAAAGATTTTCCTGCCATCGAGGTGGTAGATATCAGCAACTACCTCGTCTTACAGACATACTTTGACTTTACAAAGTTCGGAAATGTTACACAAACATAGCCACTTAAGTTGTATTAACTCACCATTGACGAAGTGATCACTGCACAAACGGGCATTTTCCCATTCGGCTCCTCCCGACCGCAGAATTTGCAAGCCGTTTTCCCGGAGTTTTTCGGTCAATTTCTTGCATTTTACTCCTTTATGAACAACAACTTTTGGTACACCATAAAAACTCCTCGTGGTTTGATCGATTTAAGTAACCATAAACGACGCAAAACATAGGCATTTTGAGTTTGTTATAGTGCTTTCTAAATACAGCAAATCACTTCCTGCCCTCCATTTGCATTTCGCGCCATGGCAACGCAGTGGCGTGACGTCATATGAAAACAAGCTATTGCTGAAAAGCTGCAGTGCTCTTCACTGATGAAAGCAGGCAGCAGAACGTTCTCCACGGCGTCTCAAGACTCTGACACGTCTGTCACGTGCTTAGAGTGAACCTGCTTTCATCTGTGAAGAGCACAGGGCGCCAGTGGCTAATTTGCCAATCTTGGTGTTCTCTGGCAAATGCCAAACGTCCTGCACGGTGTTGGGCTGTAAGCACAACCCCCACCTGTGGACGTCGGACCTTCATACCACCCTCATGGAGTCTGTTTCTGACCGTTTGAGCAGACACATGCACATTTGTGGCCTGCTGGAGGTCATTTTGCAGGGCTCTGGCAGTGCTCCTCCTGCTCCTCCTTGCACAAAGGTGGAGGTAGCGGTCCTGCTGCTGGGTTGTTGCCCTCCTACGGCCTCCTCCACGTCTCCTGATGTACTGGCCTGTCTCCTGGTAGCGCCCCCATGCTCTGGACACTACGCTGACAGACACAGAAAACCTTCTTGCCACAGCTCGCATTGATGTGCCATCCTGGATGAGCTGCACTACCTGAGCCACTTGTGTGGGTTGTAGACTCCGTCTCATGCTACTACTAGAGTGAAAGCACCGCCAGCATACAAAAGTGACCAAAACATCAGTCAGAAAGCATAGGAACTGAGAAGTGGTCTGTGTCACCACCTGCAGAACCACCCCTTTATTGGGGGTGTCTTGCTAGTTGCCTATAATTTCGACCTGTTGTCTATTCCATTTGCACAACAGCATGTGAAATTGATTGTCAATCAGTGTTGCTTCCTAAGTGGACAGTTTGATTTCACAGAAGTGTGATTGACTTGGAGTTACATTGTGTTGTTTAAGTGTTCCCTTTATTTTTTTGAGCAGTGTATATATATATATGTATATCATATATGTATGATTCTGTATGCCACTGGATGAGCGGATTCATCACATTTCTCAGCATCTTATCCTCCTCGAGACAAAAGCCAAACACTCCAGGTTTGATTTCATGGTTGTTTAACCCTCAGGTTATGTTCAGGTCATAATGACACGGAGAGGGTTTTCCTGTTCTAGTAAATGTTATTGTATTGGACTACAGTTTACTGACTTTACTCACCCAGAGTCTAACAAGTTCCCAAGTTTTTTTGATACTTTGTTTTTCCCCCACATTGTAACACTCGTGATGTTCAGTCAAAAATGACCGACCTACACAAAACCACTTATAAATCTCTCATTATGCTACATCATCACCAAATATTGGATAAAGTCTTTTAGTCAAGTTGCTTTTCTTTCAATTAGGACCGTTTTTATATTTCTTTTTGGAATTGATCAATCGCAGGCCTTATTTATCTGAACTTACATACCTCAGTTTTTGAGTGAAAAGTGTTATTTGTGGATAATTTTCAATTTTGCAAATTATGAAAAACATTTTCACTGTTTATCACTAGTGTGCTTTAATGTTTAACCAGGAAATTTGTTTTGAAATTTCTTTATTTTGCACAAAATGGCAGTCACACTTGATGACAGATCACACACTGATAATCAGACACAGTTAGTGTTCAGGAGTTTGAGCTCTCGATGTGGAGACAGTTACACACTTCACTCATGACAACTGTTCAGTGGCTTTTTATTCTTTGATCACATTAAATTTCACCTCCAGCTGATCTGTCGATTAAGAGAGTCTAAAGATGCAAAAAAACAGGTTTGTTTGCTGAACAGAAGAAAGGAATGCATAATAAAATCTGTCACAATATTACGTTCATCTCCAGTCTCAATGAACTTTCATAATCTAGGCAGAAATTCACGGTAATAACTCCACTTTTCCAGCATGGTTCAACAAATACATTTACAGTTCAGTTGTTAAACATTGTGCATATGAAAAAAACATCAAAATATTGTCCAAGATCGGCTTGTCTCCAAAAATCCTTCAATAAAGCGTGGAATACAAAATACAGGCCACAATAACCTGTGAAAATACATTTTAGTGGAAAACGTCTTGATATACAAATATAAAGTTCATTCTAATCAGCTAATTCTATTCAATCATATTGTGCAAAGAGACAGAAAGAATGAGTATCACAGTAACATCCAACAGGACTGAAGTAAAAGCGTGATGAAGAGGTTCACTAGCGCAGATGATGATGATGATGATGATGATGATGATGATGATGATGATGAAGTCTTCGCTCATTTACGCCAGACTCCTGTGCCGAGGTTTGATTCTGGGATACAACTGTTGAGGGAGAAGAGAAAACGATTATAACACACAGTCCTCTTTGGCTTTAGCATGTCAGTTAGAAATATCAATTATAGATTCACAAATACTGCATGCATATTTAGCAATACAGGCTTTAATGAAGCGACACCAAAGTTAAATGGAGTAAACCACAGCGCTAAACGTTTTCTGTATTTTTGCAGACTTTAACACTGTGATAAACAGATAAATAACTGTTAAATGTTGTAAACTTCAAAAAAAAGGTGCTAAAGAGACTCATTATTCAGCTCATATTGATTGTCGATATTCTGAATTATGGGGTAAAATCATACCCTATATATTGTATTGTTATATATTGTATTGACAACTCGTCAAAATATTTACATCATAGCAGCTTTTAGACATTGTTTTGTTTTTTTGTAATAAGTCAGAAATGACAAGGAGGCAGCTTCACACAATGCAAACTCAATGGAGATGGTTGGATTGTTTCAAGCATAAGTTTCGGTGTCTTACTATGGGATGCGCCCCTTCCTCGTATTCCTCAGAAGCACTATTACATCACGCCAGTCCCAGTTGGATTGGCATACATGACGTAATGTCTGGGAGTGGCTTCCCAGCAACACAACGTCATTACGACATTCAAAAACCTCTTCTCGCTTCACACCAGAAGCCTACAAACCTAGCAACGAACTTCTGGACGATTTTGCCTGGCTCCTTCGATTCGCACTCCAGCCAATTGCAAGGATTATGCGACATAGGGCTGCAGCTATCGATTCTTTTTGTAATCGATTAATCTAGCACTTGATCGATTAATCGAGTAATCGGATAAAACATTTTTTGTGTTTTTAAACAACCAAAACAAATAATGCATAACGAAAATGATGTGGCTGTAAAATGATCAAGCATTTGGCTTTTATTTATCAAAAAAACAAAACAAAAAAACCCTGTTATTTATTCCAACTCCAACATTTGCCTCCAAAACTAAGCCTATTTATTGCAATTTTTACCCATTTAGTATAAGTGCCAACAATGTTCTATGCTCAATTATTTGGTAGCCGATTAAAATGTCTTCCCCAAAAGTATGAGTGGATTTGGAGAAGCAGGATGGGGAATTTAATTTTTTGTTGTTGTCTGTAACTATTTGGAAGACGTGACATACAAACAAGGTCTAAGACTGCAATACAATATTTGTTCCTCCATCACGTCCCGGTGTATACAGTGAATGCATGCTGAAATTATTGTTGCGTGGCTACATAAAAGTTTAAGCATATGTAATGCATTGCCGCAATTGATCTGACTGGCGCGTGAGAGAGACGAGGGTGCATGCATGCGCGTGTGTGTGTGTGTGTGTGTGAAGGGGTTCTTTTTTTTAGGCTATACTCTCTTGCAATTGAACGTGAATACGTTTACTACTTAAAAACATCAAAGCTAAACATCATATCTAGTCAAACCGCATCACGACATCGCTACAAATACAGTATGGGATTAAAATCAGTGAACATCAATGTATCATAGGCTTATGGTGTGTTCACAGCGAACGCAAATTTAATTATTTGCGCGAGTAGATCACATACAAAGTCAATGCAAAGGCACGAATAGACGCATCATTTGCGCCTGGCGTCGCAACTGACGCGAATTGGGCGACACGTTTGCTGCGAACGTCTTCCGCGCAAGTTGAAAAATTTGAACTCGAGCGAATGTTCAAGCGTCTCTAGACGCGATAAACGCATATTTGACGCTCTATCCGCGTTCGGTGTGAACACCATTAGTTTACCTGGTTTCAGCGACGCTGGTGAGACAGCATGGAGTGGATGTTTTCGGGTCAGATGCTGAATCATTGAAGTCGTACTGTTGTGGTATGCCAGGTCTACTTTGCAGTAGACACATTGCACCTTGTTCTCTTCCTTTTAAATATGTAATGATCCCAAACTTTAGACATTCTCTGCCGTTTATGGACACCATCGCGCCAACTAAATTCAAAATGTATCACGCGCTATAGATCCCTGCGCGTATAGTGCGCGTCATAGGAATTTAACGAGCCTTCGAGGCAGAGTTTTTGCCTCGAGGAATTTTTGTAATCGAGTAACTTGATGAATCATTTCAGCCCTAATTCGACACACCGATGGATGCAGCAATGCAGACTATCCCGGCTAGTGAGGGAGATTCTGTGCGACTTTGTTAATGCGGGAACAAAATTTCATGCAATGACACACACCAGGTCTGCTCTGCATGTCTCAGGCTGAAACATGCTCAATTGGCTATTAAGAATCCCAGTTCATGTGAACACTGCGCACGCTTCACCATGAAGAGCCTTCGTCGCAGGCTAGCACTGTCGGGCTAGGATCCCCTCATGACACCTCGCCCCGCGCCAGCTGCCACTCCACAGGTACACATTCCAGTAGAGATGCCCACCACGGCATCCCTATCCTGGGGTGAGCAGCTCGATGTGTGCATGCCTCTGCCCAGTCTGCTCAGCATGGACGAGAAAGAGGGCGCGCTTGATTTCGAGGAAGAGGGGCAATCAGACTTTTTTCTCTCTGATGAAGAGGAAGATTTCGAGGACTCCCCATTCCTCCCCCCTGCGCACCCGGCACAACTCCTCGCTGCGGCGGGATCCACGGGAGAGGCGGGCGGGGCACCATCCTCCCCGCTTCTCAGTGTAGATCTGCAAGATTTGTGCAAACGCGCTGCAGAGAAACTAAATATTCCGTGGCCGACCCTGGTAGCAGAGACTGCAAAGCCTCACTATGAGGGTAAGAGGCTGCCGAGTTTTCCAAAGCTCCTGGAGGAGGTCACAGTTACGTGGAAGGACAAGCCGTTTACCAGCAAGATGCCCGTGCAGGGAGGATCCGCTCTCGATGTGGAGGGGATGGAGAAGGCCTTCTCCGAATGCCCTCCACAGAGCCATTAGTTGCCGCGCACTTGTACCCAAAGCGCACGGCGGCGGCTGCAAATCCGACGATGTCATCTAAAGCGGACCGATTCCAGTCGAGCATGACAGAACGCACTTATAAAGCAGTCGCTCTCTCTGTCCGGGCTATGAACGTGATCTCTCTGCTGACCGCATAGAGACCGCATCTACCATGCCAGGTCAGACACACTGGGAAGAGATCTGTGTTGTCACGGATCTCTCTCTGCGACTGCAGAGATGCACGGTTCAAGCCGCGGGGAAAGCCATGGCCACAATGGTTACCAAGAGAGAGGATGATGGCTTAATCTGGCTAATCTCTCTGACAGAGAAAAAGAAGCCATCCTGGACGGATCGGTCTTTGCAGAGGGCATTTTTGGCTCAGCTCTGACACTGATGCAAAAGAGATGCAAAGAGAAAAAGAGGGATGAGGAGGCCTTGCAACTCTATATGCAGAGAAAGACAGACTTCACCACCTCAGCCACTCTGCACTAGCTACGGCCCGCCCACCCCCTAACTTTCACATTGCAAGACTGAACGTGAATGCAGCGGTCGAGTACCCGAACAGAGAACCGCCTGGCCTAGGAAGAACTATCCCACCGCAGCAGCTCAGAGCTCCTCATCCTCATCTTCAGGGAGCAAGGAGGAAGAAGGCAGTTTGACGGGGTTTTGTTAGCCTTGGCTTCGGCGAGGTGTGTAAGTGAGATTCATGCACCTTCGGTGTATTCAGCATGTATGCAGTTCATGTCCGGGGATGCAGGGGTAGCTCTGAAACCTAATCCTGCATTTATGCCTAAAATAGTTAATTCTATCATTCTTTTTGAGCTAAGAGCTTTCTATCCACACCCTTTTGCTTAATCAGAACAGCAAAAGTTAAATGCGTTGTTCCCAGTGTGTGCATTACCCATTTACACGGAAAGAACCAAAAGGTTCAGGGAGAGTGATCAGCTGATCGTAACTTGGGCCACGTACAGGGAAGGCGATTACTAAGCAGCGTTTGTCGCACTGGATAGTGGTGGCGATTTCCCTGGCATATTCCAGTAAGAGTCATGCGCCCCTAGCTGGTTTACATCCACACTCAACAAGGGGGATGTCAACTTCGTGGGCTCTCTTTAAAAGAGCCACGATACAGGATATTTGCGGAGCGGCGAGTTGGTCCTCGCCGCGTACATTTGCAAGGTTTTATAAGCTGGATGTTACAGCTCAAACTTTAACACATGCAGTAATGAGCGTAGTAGTCCAGCCCTGGAGGCGGTGGTGTGGTTGGCAGGAGACTTTGAGGCAGGCTATCTGGCAATATGGGAGTAAGGATATCCCATAGTGAGACACCGAAACGTATGCTTGAAAGAGAACAATAGGTTACTTGTGTAACCCCGGTTCTCTGATAGCATTAAGTGAGGTGTCTCACCACATCACCCTCCTTGCTGTGTGAAGCGAGAAGAGGTTTTTGAATGGCGTAATGACGTTGTGTTGCTCCTCTTATACTGAGGAAGGGGGAAGCCACTCCCAGACATTACGTCATGTCTGCCAGGCAACTGGGGCTGGCGTGATGTAATAGGGCTTCTGAGGAATACGAGGAAGGGGCGTATCCCATAGTGAGACACTGAAACGTACGCTTGAAAGAGAACTATTGTTTTAGTTCTATTATTGTTGAGAACTAGGGCTTTGATTATGAGGCTTGTCTTAACCGAACCAGGAAAAACAAACAAACTCTGCACTCAATTGGATAGACCTACAACCAATCAGAGCAACGCAGTAAGTCAGCTACATAGTTGCATAGCATAGTTTCAACAGAACTCAACTGCACGCACGCTGGAAGTAGTAAATTAATGAGTGTTGCTTCTTTTACTTGGTCCTCCATGAGTGCGAGTGTGCGACTAAAGGAGAAACCACAGCGACCGCAGGGCTTTCATTGCGTCCCATCTTCTTAGCGACCATTGGAGCCAGCTGATAAAATACACTTTTGCCGAATCCCGTGGGAAGGACGGCAAACACATCTTTCCGATCGACAAATGCCTTGATTGCAGTTCTCTGTTCGTCTTTTAAAATGAATGCGCTGTCGATTTCTTCTACAACAGACACGATAGCGGGATCTCTACATCTCAGTTCTCCAGCGGCAGTCATCTCTGAGGGAAACCAGTTCAACCCAAGCGCTCCATCTCTGAGGGAAACCAGTTCAACCCAAGCGCTCTTTGATAACGTGAGGATTACGTAACTGCAGATCATCTGTCCATCATCGTATAAAGCCCGCCCTGGCAATTTGATTGGCCCGACTAATTCTGAACCGGTCATAATTACTCCTCAATGGATCGAGTCCAGACCGAACTTCCCGACCAAAAAATGTTGTGGGCGGGGTTCGGGCTGGCATCCAGGCTACTATATTGCTAATTTTGCCCTTCGACTGTGAGGTGGTGAATTTTTTTTATAACTCATCCGTTTAAATTATATTAAGCCTTAAAGTTCTACATAATTAAGGGCGTGGCCACTTGAGTGACAGGTGGATTGCCGCTGATGTCACTACTAGCCGTTTGTCTGCTAGCGTTAGCGTCACGTCACCTCAGCTAATTCACCTCAGCTAATCCGCTGCACATTTTCGTTTATCTGGGAGTGATCAAGATGGCAACGGCCGGCTCCGCCCACTTTAGGCTTCAGAAATGCTCTTCAGAAACATTCAGGTGACGTCAAAGACCTTATTGTTTTACAGTCTATGGTCTCTAGTGTGGGAGAGCGTGAGTGTGTGTGTGTGGTGTCACTCACCCCCAGCAGGTTTCGGGGTGCGTACCCCTCTCTGTTGCCCATGCGCACCCACCACCACTCGGTCTCGTCCTCGTCCTCCCTGCGGCTCACACTCATGCTGTCGCCCTCTCTGAAGCACAGCTCGTCCTCTTCCTCGCTCTCGTAGTCCCACAGGCCGTACACCACGCCTCGGTTCATGATGCCCATCTTCTCCTGCACACCTGTGAACACACGAGAACACAGCGGTCAAACACACACACACACACACACCGGTCAAACACACACACCACTGGGGACGCTTGAGTTGAGTTTATAAGTGTCATATATAATGCTGGAGCTATTACAAGCAACAAACAAAAGATTAGCCTACATGTAATCTTTGTAATCAAGCTGGATTTGATGGGTTTTGTCAGACCCTGAGTTGTGCTGGTTTTGTGGTACGGGTTATTATAGAGTCAGAGCGGTCTCCAAAATCCAAAAGAAAACGGCACAGACTAAAAGATTTTAATGCATGACCAAAACTTCATGAAACATTTGTTGCACGCCTGCCATTCAATAATCTTTGTGCTTTGTTACTTTTAATATGAAGCACTTGATAAAATAGTGTTGTCTCTGAGGCACATGTTACTTGCAGAAAATCAATAAAAACAAGAGATTCAAACAATAAGACTAGCTGTGTATATAACAATGATTCGTTTTTTGTCGATGAATGTATCCAAACAGTTGCTCACCTGCCTAATAAAACACATAATATATTAAAAGAGTCTTTTGTGTTTCCATGGTTTCTGCGGAAGTGAATTTGGAATTCGAGGTTAAAGTGTCGTTGAGAGGTGAGGCAATGCCATGGCCCGTTACACTAGTTAAACCTGCTGATTTCTCTGGATTTAAACTAGGGATGGCGAAAACTAAAAATTCTCTTGACCGACCCTCATTAGCCGGTTGAAACCGGTTAAGTGATTAGTTTAAAATATGCTACGCTATTTGAAATAACAGCCATTTCGAGCCGCGCCTGCAAATTCGCAACTCTGTCGCATCTTTCTGCCGCTCTGCCTCCCGCTCACACACACACTATAATAGTCTCTGAGCGCTGTTTGTCACACCAGCTAGCATAGATGACATGGTAGGTTGGCTTTGGCTACCTTTCTCACCCGAAGAGGCTTGCGGGTGTTGTGTTTTCAGGTGATACATCATAGATGATGTGCTACTACTGTATTTAAGCACTGTATCACCCAAGTTGCAACTTACATCTGTGTCATTTTTGTGACATCGTTGTTTAACATTTTATTTTTATTGTAAAGGGCGATCGACTTAGTCTTTGCACGTTCTTGGTATTTCCGCCTACGTCCCGCTTGACCTTTCACCCTGATTGCGTAATATGTGTCGCATCACAGCTAGTGCAAGACCAGCATTAGTGGTTAAAGTATATAAATGTTTATTTTGTTATAAATGTCCGCTGGTTTGTCTAGATCAGACTCTTATTCCTCGGCTGGATCGTGTTGAGACTTTGAAGCTGCACTGAAACTCACATCTGGACCTTCGACCCGTTGGACCCCATTGAAGACACTATATGGAGATTAATACTGGAGAGTGTTCCTCAAAAACCTTCATTTCTTTTCCACTGAAGAAAGAAAGTCATGAACATCTTGGAGGACGTGGAGGAGAGTAAATCATTAGGAAGTTTTAATTCTGAAATGAACTACTCCTGTAAGTTCACTGTAGGGTTGGGTACCGAAACTCGGTGCCAATAGGGAACCGGTTCCGACATAAACGGTAGTAACCAGACCGAATAAGAACGACAATTTCGGTGCCTGATTTCCGTGCCTGACTTAATTAGGCACACACACACACGCAGTCTCTCTTCTGTCTCGCATGCGCGCTCTTGCTCGCAAGGTTTGGCTGCATTTCACGTGTAAAATTACGCGTCGGAACGCCCTCTGGGTGGGCCGATAGTCTGAATCATTGGCTGATGGCGCAGGCGAGGAGCTTGGCAGCGTCTCGTTCCCTATTGAGAGAACATAGGTTACACCAGTAACCAGAGATGTTCTCTTTCATAGGTTCACTCAACGCTGCGTAGCTAAGAAGCAGTGGATTTGTATTTGTAGGCTGCTGTATCACGTGCTGTTTGAACTGACGCGCTACAGCGATCGGTCACATTTCAAAGAGCCAAAACGTTATTGTGTGAATCTCGTAAAAATATTGACAGAATCTGACAGCTGTGGATTTGTTCCATATCAAAAGTAACCTTGTCTGTCGGTGGCAGTGTCCTCTTTGTCCGCGATTTTTCTCTGCGTGAGAAAATGGATGTGTGGCATGCGTGAGAGCGTGTGAAAAGGGTCAATTGTCTCTCACGGGTCAAAAGTCTCTCACGGTCAATGCGTGAGAGTTGGCAGCTCTGCCTGCTAGTAATCTCTATTAATCTCCAGTATTATTACATTGTTTGATACAATATTGTTTTATTTGATATTATGTAAATGTGAATTTTTATTTTATATTGGTTTTATTATTATTTATTTATATTGTTTAAAGATTTAAGTTAATATTGTGTCCAGTTTGGCCCTGTAAATAAAAGGGTATTATTTTTGATAAAGTGTGTGCGGTTTCGTTTTCTTAAGTACCGCTTCAAGAACCGTTTAGGCACCAGAACCGTTTAAAAAATACAGAGTAGGTACTGGTATCGGATAAAACCAAACCGATACCCAACCCTAGTACACTGTAAATGATCCCATGATTGGTGCACGTGTACCCGCAGTGCCTGTGTGTGTGTGTGTGTGTGTGTGTGTGTGTGTGTGTGTGTGTGTGTGTGTAACGCACCGTAGAGGAACTGCGAGCACTGTGTGTATCCCTCCTCCATCTCCTCACACTTGTCTGCTGCCGTCTGCATGTCGCTGTAGGTCATGGCGAACACAGCGGCCCCAGACTCCACCAGGAACTTACACACCGACACGTTATTACAGGAGGCCGCGCAGTGCAGGGGAGTCCTGGAACACACACACAGGGTTATGGCTGGAACACACTCTCTCTCACACACACACACACACACACACACACACACACACACACACACACACACACACACACACAGGGTTACGGCTGGAACACACTCTCTCTCTCTCACACACACACACAGGGTTACTGCTGGAACACACACACACACACACACACACACACACACACACACACACACACACACACACAGGGTTACGGCTGGAACACACTCTCTCACTCACTTACTCACTCGCACACTCACTCACTCCCTCACTCTATTTCACTCTCTCTCACTCTCACACACACACACACACACACACACTCACACACACTCTCACTCTATTTCACACACAGTCTCACACACACACACACTCTCACTCACACACTCTCACACTCACACTCACTCTCACAATTTCAATTTCAAATTAGCTTTATTAGCATGACTGTGTAACACAATGTTGCCAAAGCATATTAAATATAAATAATAAAACAAACAGTAAACATGTATGTATAAATCATGTCATATGTAGCATTGTAAATATATAGATAAATAAACACAATCTATCTTAATAAATAGATAAATAAATACATTTGATCACTCTGGAGAATTAGCTGTCTCTGGCATTGTGAATAGCTAGCACATATTTAGCCGCTAGTGCAGCTGTATTAACATCTTCTCCCAGTAAGAAGGACATTTTGACAGTGTCGCTCAGTTCATAGAATGATGGGATCAAGGCTTCAAATTTGGGCAGAAAAGTGTCTCTTATACTGGTATATTTAGAGCAGAAGAGCAGAAAGTGTTCCTCATCCTCTATGTGCTGTAGATCACAGTGTCTACAGATCCTCTGCTCTCTCTCTGTCCATGTCTGTCTATGTCTTCCTCTCTCTATCTCTAGATCATGGTCACTCAATCTGTATTTGGAGAGGATTTGTCTGTCTTTAAAATGTGTAATAAATAGATAACTGGCCAATTTAGTGGTTCTATTGAGGGTCGAGTAACATTGGAGTTTATTCTGGAGGTCAAAATGAGCTTTTAGTGATTGATCATGAGTGTCTTTTAGATGTGTGTGGATTTCTTTAACAGTAGTTGTGGGGCTGCAGCTGTGGTCAGTGGGGAGTGTAGTCTGATGGACGAGTTGAAGAGCGAGTGTGTTTAGAGAATGAGGTTCTGCTGAGCTTTCATTGGCGAGGAGGGCTTTATATTAGACTGACTCTGGATCAGACTGATGGAGGTGATGCCAGAACTGAACACATCTCTTCTGGATCTCGATGTTCAGCGGGTACAGGCCTAGCTCAGCCCTGCAGGCGGCAGTGGTTGTGTTTCGGTGAACCCCTAAAATATTTTTGGCAATTTCCAATTGTAATTTTTCTACTGGTGTTTTATCCCAATTTTTTACATTTTGTACTGGTCCCCAAATTTCACATCCATATAAAATAATTGGTTTTATTATTGAATTATATAATTTGATCCAGGTTTTAATGGGTAATTTTAAGTGGCCGCATCGTGACTTTATAGCATAAAAAGCCCTCCGAGCCTTTTCACTGAGTGTTTTAACAGCCAGACCGAAGCGTCCCGAAGCGATGATGTCGATGCCCAGATAGCTATAGCTCGTGCTGTGCTGCAGGACCTGGCCTTTATACAGGAACTGGTGTTTGTGTTCCTGAGATCTGGCCTTCTTCTGGAACACCATGACTCTGGTTTTGTCCAGATTGACTGTCAGGGTCCAGTCGTGACAGTATTGTTCCAGCAGGGACAGGCTCTGCTGAAGGCCCTCTGGTGTGCGGGACAGCAGGACCAGATCATCCGCGTACAGCAGACATCTGACCTCTGACCCTTGGCCTGTGTGTGGTGTAGAGTGAGGCCGGTCACAGTGGAGCTCTCCACTCTACACACTCACTCACCCTCACACTCACTCTCACACTCACCCTCACCCTATCTCACACTCACACTCTCACTCTCCTCTCACACTCACTCACTCACTTTCACACTCACACTCTCACACTCACTCACTTTCACACTCACTCACTCTCACCCTATCTCACACTCACCCTCACCCCTCACTCACTCAAACACTCACCCTCACACTCACTCAAACACTCACCCTCACTCACTCACTCTCACCTCTCACACTCACCCCTCACTCACTCAAACACTCACCCTCACTCACTCACTCTCACCTCTCACACTCACCCCTCACTCACTCAAACACTCACCCTCACTCACTCACTCTCACCTCTCACACTCACCCCTCACTCACTCAAACACTCACCCTCACCTCTCACACTCACCCCTCACTCACTCAAACACTCACCCTCACTCTCACCTCTCACACTCACCCCTCACTCACTCACTCTCATCTCTCACACTAACCCCTCACTCACTCAAACACTCACCCTCACATCTCACCCTCACCCTCACTCACCTCTCACACTCACCCTCACCTCTCACACTCACCCTCACACTCACCCTCACCTCTCACACTCACACACAATCTCACCCTCACCCTCACTCACCTCTCACACTCACCCTCACCTCTCACACTCACCCTCACACTCACCCTCACCTCTCACACTCACACACAATCTCACCCTCACTCTCACACCTCTCACCCTCACTCTCACCTTCACACTCACTCTCTCTCTTGCTGGAATATTGCTGGAACACACATACACACACACTTGCTCACTGCACTCGTAGTGTGATATTTATCAAATATAGGGTATGCGTGCATCCTGGGTGTGTGTGAGGTATATATTCAATGTCAGATTGCACATCGTTAAAACAACAATCAGGATATTATCGCAGACGATATGTGTGAGTGTGTGAAGCATGTCTCACCATCCGTCGCTGTCCGCCGCATTCACACTGACTCCGTACTGAACCAGGAACCTCACGATCTCGGTGTGACCGGCGCACACAGCGTTGTGGAGCGCAGTGATGCCCTCGTCGTTCGGCTGACTCGGGTCCTCCACCTGATGGGGCAACACACACAACAAGATTCTCTCTGTTATATTACTGTCAGGTTCTGTCACTACGGCAACCCTCTACAATACGAGTAAATCACTCGCATAGGCGACTAAATGATGTCCTTCGGATGAGACGTTAAACCGAGGTCCTGACTCTCTGTGGTCATTAAAAATCCCAGGATGTCTTTCGAAAGAGTAGGGGTGTAACCCCGGCATCCTGGCCAAATTTGCCCAGTGGCCTCTGTCCATCATGGCCTCCTAATCATCCCCATATATATATATAAATATATATATATATATATACCAATTGGCTTCATCACTCTGTCTCCTCTCCACCAGTAAGCTGGTGTGTGGTGAGCGTTCTGGCGCACTATGGCTGCCGTCGCATCATCCAAGTGGATGCTGCACATTGGTGGTGGTTGAGGAGATTCCCCCTTCTATGTGAAGCGCTTCGAGTACCTAGAAAAGCGCTATATAAATGTAATAGATTATTAATTATTATTATGTCTCTCATTAGCCATTGGCTGATAACCTCTCTGTGTCGCTGCCAGGTGAGCTCGCTATTTCAAGACACTGTTAAACTGGAGATGGACCAGATGGTTGGCATGGTAACCGGCGGCCCACTCCAGCGAGCAGCATACAGACATGAACGAACACTTGTTCAGACGCTACGACCTCCTTCATGCTAATCAACGTCTGTTTATAAAGGTTTACAATCGTGTTATCATAACAGGGCCGTCTAGGTTACAGTTCTTGCAGTTAATGGTGTTAGTTTGAGAACATGTAGTTCATGCGTCTACAGTCTGTTTCTGATGTGAATCACAACAAATAATCATAATCTTTATTGATTTAAAAATCTTTTAGCTGTTTAGCTGTGAAAATCCAGCTTTTAATGTTGTTTATGTGTCTATGTGGTGTTTTTAATATGCTTTAAGACACACCATGTGTAAGTTCATAAGTCGACAGCATTGCTGAGTATTTTCTGCTTAAAACTGCAGTGAACCAAAGACAGTCTCAAACACACGGTTTGAAATCGCTGGTGTTTCTGACGTCACAAACGACCTTGTAACCAATCAGATCAACGTGTGATCGTCAACCAGTGGATCTCTGAGCTGAGGGAGTGAGTGGGGGCGGGGCTCATCTGCATATTCATAGGACCACGCATACTAAATGAGGCGAGGGTGTCGAGTTACATTCAAGATAACATTACGTCAATAAAATTTGGTGAGTTTAAAGGGATAAAATGATTGACTACAGGGGGACTTTAATGATTCCACACGTTTGACCAGCAATGTATAATAAAACACTAATGATCAATCAGTCACACACTCACGGACATCCGTACATCTTCAGGTTTAAAGTGTGAAATGTAACTTTCCTCGTGTATGATGCGCTGCACCAGATCCAACTCTCCCTCCAGAGACGAGTCCAGTAGGAGAGCCAGAGGATTGAAGTGCACTCTCATGCTGTGCTCGATGCGCTCCGATCCGGCCTTACGCAGGTTGGTCCTCTTCCCCTGCACACACAACACACACACATCTCACACATCTTACTCTTCCCCTGCACACACAACACACACACACACATCTTACTCTTCCCCTGCACACACACACATCTTACTCTTCCCCTGCACACACACACACATCTTACTCTTCCCCTGCACACACAACACACACACACATCTTACTCTTCCCCTGCACACACAACACACACACACATCTTACTCTTCCCCTGCACACACAACACACACACATGTCTCACAGTGACCCTGGACACACAACACACACATCTCACACTGACCCTGGACACACAACACATCTCACACATCTTACTCTTCCCCTGCACACACACACACCTCACACTGACCCTGCACACACAACACACACACCTCACACATCTTACTCTTCCCCTGCACACACAACACACACACATCTCACACATCTTAATCTTCCCCTGCACACACAACACACACGTCTCACACTGACCCTGGACACACAAACATCTCACACTTCCCCTTCACACACACGTCTCACACTGACCCTGGACACACAACACACACGTCTCACACTGACTCTGGACACACACATCTCACACTTCCCCTGCACACACAACACACACGTCTCACACTGACCCTGGACACACGTCTCACACTGACCCTGGACACACACATCTCACACTTACCCTGGACACACAACACACACATCTCACACTTACACTCATGCATTTCACAGACGCTTTCATCCCACGTGACATGCATTGCATTCGAGGTACGTAAGTTATACAGGAAAGGCTGCAGCTCAAACACAAGGGGCTGATCCCTGATATGATTTAATTTCCAATTGAACTGAATCGAGATTGGAATTGAATTCCACTGCAAACCTGTGAATCGAACTATTTGTAATTTAATTGAAATATGTGTCAACATCAAGTGTTCGCTTGACGGGACTTACGGGTGGAAAGCGAACCTGTCCGGTGACCTCCGGTGGCTTCATGCTGAAGGTGTCTTCTGGAGGCTCCTGCTCGGCCCCGCTGGGATAGGGAGGAGGAGGATACGGAGGGAAGTCTTCAATGGGGCTCTCAGCAGGAGGAGGAGGAGGCGGAGGAGGAGGGCTGGCCGGCTGAGGAGGTGGAGGGGAGATCGCAGCGTGGGGTTGTTGGGCCGGAGGTGGAGGGGGGATCTCAGCGTGGGGTTGTGGAGCCGGGTGTGGAGGCGGTGGCGGAGGAGGAGGAGGAGGGACGTTCTCTGCTTCGGTTTCTGCCGGTTTCAGCCCCTGGAGTGACGCTCCCGCAGCTCCTGCCGGCGTCTCCTTCTCCTCGTCTCCCACAGGACTCGCTGTGGTCTCCATCGCGGCCAGAGTGGTCTTCTGGTACAGGAGCTTCTGAATGTTGGGGCCGCCGGGGCCCTCGGGCTCCGTGATGGAGCTGCGCTTCTTCAGGGGTCTCGGCGCGTTGTAGAGTCTCTTGCGGAGAGCCTCCAGGTCCACGTCGCTCTGGTGGCGGTAGGGGTTCGAGATGAAGGGCAGGAGCTTAGTGGGACTGAGGGGTCTGGGAGTGCGCTCGGGCTCCTGGGTTTCGGGAGCAGGACTGTGGTCCTTCTCGGCCTCTGGGACACTGGGCGGGTCCAGGTACGGGTTCTCAGGGAGCTGGTTTTGAGACTGCTGGCCTGTGGACGTCACTGGCTTCCCGTAAACTACATGGACAGGAATATGATGAAACATGAAAAATAAATATTACTATTAAATTCTTAAAGGTGCAGTGTGAGTTTTAGCAGCATCTAGTGGTGAGGTTGTGAATTGCACCCAACAGAAGTTACAGTGGTCGACAGGAAGTGATGTCGTCGTCTGAGACAGCAGAGTAGACAGTTAAACAATGAGGTTTCTTTACAAAGGTAAATTAAGAAATAAGGTTTACTTAATTCAGTAAAACGATATGTTATTGCAAATATTATTGTGACTTGTCCATAATTGTGTCAGTGTTTTATTCGCTGACTTTAGCAGCTTCTTATCATGAAGAACAACAGTGACGAAACACGTTTGTCCGCTCAGGGCCACCGTAGAAACATGTGGATGTAAGCGTAGAGAGAAACGCTCATTCTAAGCTAATAAACACATAACGGTTCATTATAAGGTCTTTATACTCCACTGAAAACATAGTTATGTATATGATATTGCATTTGTCAACAGATCCTCCTAAATATCACACACTGCACCTTTAAAGGCCCGTTCACACCAAGCACAAGAACTATAAAGATAACTTCATTAGCGTCCACACCAGCACACCATCGTTCTGTTTATTCGTGCTTGTCTGCCGCTTTAAACGCTCGAGTTTGTTACAGCAGGATGGATTCTGATTGGCTGTCAGTGTTTTTATCAATCATCAGCTGGATAAAATCGTAATATTCATAGTGTACAATGGCAAGCTAGATTAACGCTTTGATATGCTTCAAGCAAAATCTTGAATTAACCTGTGTGATGTCATTTTGTGCTCAAAAGTTCAAATTGGGAGTTCATATCGAGATCTTTCTGTTAAAGTTCGCTTTGGCTGGTAAACACATGAACTCCCATTGGTCAGTGTGGTGATGATGTAATAGGTGGGTGTGGCTCTAAGGCTCTGCTTCTTTGAGCTGTAAATCTCCATTTCTTCTGTTCAGATGCGAGTAAAAACACGAACACACTGGATTAACTGCTAAATGATTTGAATGTCCTGCTGAAAACGGGCCTAACTAGGGTTGGGAATCTAAAATATACTTGACAACAGGAATCGGATACTTGTTATATAAAAATAAAATGTCGATTCCTCTTATCAATTCCTTTGTGAGCATTACAATATGACTTTAAAGCATTCAAGCGTGAGAGACTCTGTTGTCTGTTCTCATGTGTATCGGTATATTGGATGCGTGCAGCTCTTAAAGTGACAGCAGCCTATAGGCTATAGTTGTTGTAAGTCGCTCTGGAGAAAGCGGTCTGCTAAATGTGGTGGCGGACTCACCGCTGATGAAGTTGCTGCTGCGGGTCTGCGCTCGGCCCAGCGCTCCCGTCACGCTCTGCTGTGTGTACATGCTGTAGATGGAGCTGGTGGCCAGCATCTGGGGCTTCAGCAGGACCTCTTTGGCCCCGGGGGGGTCGGGAGTGAAGGGGTGTACGGTGGCGGCCGGAGGAGCCTCGGGCTTCGAGGGAAGGGGGAGAGTACTGCCCTGTGCTAAAGCATGCTGGGAACCAGTGGGCGGCTGCGGGCTGGGCTTACTCTTGCCTGGGAAGGTCCCGGCGTTGAGGCCCGTCTTGGGCAGGCTGGCCTGTTTAGGTTTACTGGGAACCGGAGGAGGAACCTTGACTGTGTTCTTGACGGCGCTCTGAGAGTATAGAAACATCAGTGTCACTTTTTAAACATCAACCTGATGGTGGACACGGCATATTGAGACGAAGAGAACATGTGCACTACAGGCCAAACTTTTCTAACTCAATGTATAACAGATGTTTTCTATGTGAATATATAGTAATGTCATTTATTCCAAAGCTGAATTTCTTGCATGTTGAGATGAGGAGACTGTGCACTACAGGCCAAACGTCTGGAATAAACTGGAGTCTCTTCTGCTCATCAAAGCTGCATTCATTTGATTAGAAATACTGTAAAAACCGTGAAATATTATTATAATGTAAATCAGCTGTTTTCTATGTGAATATATAGTAAAGTGTAATTTATATCCTGTGATCAAAGCTGAATTTCCAGCATCATTACTCCAGTCTTCAGTGTCACATGATCCTTCAGAAATCACTCTAATGGCGCTTTTCCACTGCATAGTACGGTACGGTTCGGTTCGGTACGGCACGCTTTGGCGCTTTTCCACTGCATAGTACGGTACGGTTCGGTTCGGTACGGCTCACTTGTGGTGCTTTTCCACTGCATAGTCCGGTACGGTACGGCTCGCTTTAAATGGTACCTGGTCTGTTGAGGTTCCAAGCGTACCGTACCGGTACTAAAATGTGACGTAAAAACACTGCAGATCACTGATTGGTCAGACAGAATCGTCACTACCAGCGTCATTGGACACTAAACCCGCTAGATTTAAATAACCAGTAGACAACAGCCAACGCGGTAGCATCTGTTTTTTAAACTTTAAAAACAAATGGCTGAATCGTGGTCAGTGGACGAGGTGCAGACGTTCCTCTCGTTGGTTGCCGAGGAGCGGATCCAGCGAGAGCTGGATGGGGCAAAACGGAATGAAAAAGTTGTTGTTGTTGATACTTTATTGATCCTTTGCAGGAAATTATATTGTCACGGCAGCTTTAACACTCAGTAGCAAAAACATAATACAAAAAAAAAAAAAACAATAATACCTATATAGAATATTCAGTAATAGATGCATATTCAATACAGAATATTCAATAACAAAATTAATATAGTATATGCAGTAACATGTGAATATATTCATAACACATTAAACATTCTGATGGCCGCTGGTACAAAGGACTTCCTGGTACGTTCAGACTTGCACTTTGGTGCAATCAATCTATGGCTGAAGATGCTCTTGTTGATCACCCCAAGAGCATGGATTGGATGTAAGGTATTGTCCATGATTGATTTTAGAGTGTTCCAAGAAGTAGCTCAGCTCTTAGCCGCACACGGCTATCACCGGACCTACAACAGTGTAGGGACAAAATAACGATCAGTCCCACCCACTTTGAAGAGGTACTAACTGCGGTGGAAAAGCAACCGAGCTAAAGCGAACCGAACCGTGCCGTACCGAGTCGAGTCGTACCACGCAGTGGAAAAGCGAAGCGAGCCGAACCGTTCCGCACCGAGTCGAACCGTACGGAGCCGAACTGAGCCGTACCAGCAGTGGAAAAGCACCATACTATGATGATCTGATGCGGAGTAATTAGCAATTATTATTTGCGCTTAATTCTTATTATAGATATTAAGATTATAATCTTATTGTTATCAATGTTGACAGAAGTTTTCACAGCAGAATATTTTTTTGAATATATGGTTCAGGATTCTTTGATGAATAGAAAGTTCAAAAGAACAGAATTTATTTGAAATAGAATCTTTGTAACATTAAAAATGTCACTTTTGATCAATTTAATGTCTATGTGCTGAATAAAAGTCTCAATTTCTTTCTTAAAAAAAAAAAATCTGATGCTTTCCAAAAAAACATGAAGCAGCACGACTGTTTTCACCACTGATAATAATCATGTGTTTCTTGAGCAGCAAATCATCATATTTGATCTTAGCTTTGATCACAGGAATAAATTACACTTTACTATATATATATATATATTCACATAGAAAACAGCTGATTTACATTGGAATAATATTTCAGTTTTTACGTTTTTTTTTTTTTTACTCAAATAAATGCAGCCTTGGTGAGCAAAAGAGACTTCTCAAAAACATAATAAAAAAATATACACATTCAAAACGTTTGACCGGTAGTGTGTAGTAAAACGCATTCATGTTTCATGTGTGTGTGTGCACATGTGTCCAGTACCTGTGCGTCTCTGGCGAGGTCCTCACTGCTCTGGTTCTTGCGTAGAGAAGCTGCCGGCGCTTCGATGGACTCGAACATGGAGGCGGGGCGCACCCTGGGGTCCCGCTTCGGCACCTCTGCTTTATCTGGAGCATAACACGGCTTTCAACTCACAATACATGTGTGCGAGTCGAAGGGCTGTTTACACGGGACACCTCATGCACTGCAAACAATGCTTTTCTTACTTATACTTAATTCATTATTATTAATCAAGTATTACTTAGTCCAAATACCTAGAAATTCTTAAATCAAGATGGATTTACTAGATGAGTAAAACCCTAACGTCCTTTTTTCCGGGGGAATTAATCAAAATTAAGTGAGTTGATGCTTAAAAGAAGCTAAATAATCTGCCAATGGGGTCAGAAATATAATCTTAATTGAAACAGAAACACGATTATTTTTCTTTACCCATTGGCAGATAATTTAGCTTGTTTTAAGCAAATTTTTTTTATTTATTTCCCCAGAAAACATGACTTAATATTTTACGTCATTTTACTACTTTAGTAAATGCATCTCGATTTAAGAAATGTTTGATATTTGGACTGGAAACAAGACAAAAATACTAAGTAAGAAAAGCATTTTTTGCAGTGTGTGTGTTCTGTGATCTGATAGCCATCCGATCGGGAAAACACCAGGTGTAAATGCCCTCCGAAACACATATTTAATTAAACGTATATTGAATAAATACACGCATTCGAGACGATTTAAATCCGATCGCTCACACCACTTCAGGAGGAGGTCTGAGACGCATCTGTTGTTGAAACCACATATGTAAATGTTACTCCTCTCAACAATGCTAAAACATAAACGTGTGAGGGCGTGTTATAGGATATATGTCATGTTATAGCCAGATATGACGCTCTACTGCAACACACATCGCCACAGATGAGCATCTATTCATCAAGCCAACGCGCAAATCAAAGTGAAAGTCAGTCGCAGACGCTTAACACACAATTATCTTCATTAAAAGTGAAGAAGCTGAATGATCTTACAGTGCTGTTGTTGCTCTATGCTATCGTGGTCTGTGATTATGAAATGAGCTGATGATCAATAAAACGCAGATCATATCTGTTGCTTTCGCTGACGTGAACTCCATTAAATCTGCATATAGCGCGGGAATTCACCCTTCGCAGGGAGTTTGATTGACAGGTGATCTGACCAATCATAATCCGGCATTTCTGTCCGACAGCAGTCAGGAGAGTTCGTAGATTAACGTCGGAGGACTAGAACTTGAATAACGGTGTCCTGACGTCTTTCCGCGGTTAAAACAACATACCTTCTGATGTTCATTCATGTTTATTTGATGCTATAAATGAACTAGAAGGAAGATGATGGGTTCACGAGCCGCTTTAACTGAGTGATCTGTCACGACACATTAGAGCCACAAAACGGTATTTATTGTTTAAATTTCATTAAAAAATGACCAAATTTGAAAGTTGAGACTGTTTCATATCAAAAGTAAGCTGGTCTGTGTCAGTGTGTGGTCAGTGTCCTCTCTGCTCCGCGATGTGTGTTTCACTGCGTGAGAACATGGTGTGTGTGTGTGAGAGAGGCGTGGCTTGTCGGACATAGCAACCGTAACTAAAGGGGGCGGGGCTTTGCGAACGGTCAATTGAAGATCAGATTTATATCAGTTTTGCGAAAACACATTTATGTGACCAGGTGTACATGGAATGGTTTTGATAAATCAGAGAGCTCTCCAATCTGAGCAAACACATGATGCGATACAGAAGCGGTGGGGGTGTGGGGGGTCACCTGGGTTATTAGATGCCTGGGTCACCGAGCGTGGGAGACTGCTGGACCCGTTATTAATGGAGGACTTCGCCGAACTCCAGTTAGACGCCTTCGAGGACACTTTAGCTGAGGGCAGACCTGCAGAAATAAAGAGCAGCGGTCATGTTTCTCCATGTTCATCGCTCTAGTGTGTAGAGCTGCCGAGAGCATGAAGGGCTCCAGTTCTCCTCTAAATGAGTGTCACTGTTTCTGCACTCACTCAAATGTTTTCATGCTATGAAAATAGAGCACTTATAATACGTCAGTACATTTAAAAGCACTTGTTAAGTGATGGTCATATTCGATTATCGTTAATTTAAACAACGGTGGATTATAGGAATTTACGTAAATGGACATACCCAGTGCTTACTTACGGTTGTTACTGTTAAGCTCCACAAAAGGCAATTATTAACACATTATAAAGCACCATAAAGGTTTTTGTGCACTTTATTATTGTGCCAGCATCTCTTCGCCGACGCGCACACACAGATGTAGAGTGGGGCGAGAGGCTCTTACCAGTGCTGGCGCCGCTCTCTCTCCTGCCGCGGCCGGGGATCTTGGCATCAGCTGATGACACATAAACCCAACGTTGCTTTCGTCGAACAGAACAGATAAAACACACGGGGAGTGTGTGTGTGCACAGTAACTCTTCTCTCTGCACTTCTGCATACGCAGCGCATACGCGTCGGTGCCTTTAATATTACGATATTTTGCAGACTGAACGTTGTTCTGTCGTATCTATCATATCTTGTTCCCCCATTAAAAAGCTGCGAGATACATTTAAAATAAACATTTATTTTCTTAAAGACTAGATAATATTTTATATTTATGTATAAATGTAAACAATTTATATTAGAGTTATATTTATATATAAATCTTATAAAACTGTTTAGACGTTAAAGTTTTAGATTTTTGTAATGTTTCTACACTGAAGAGTAATGATGCTGAGAGTTCAGCTTCGATCACAGGAATAAATTACGCTTCTAAATATTTCCAAATAAAAATAAGCTGTTTTAAATTGTAAAAATATTTCAGAATATTACAGTTTTTGTGATCAGATAAAAGCAGCCTTGATGAGCAGAAGAGACGATCTAAAACTTTTGAACGGTAGTGTATATACATTTAAATCTAATATATATATATTGTTTTTCATGAATGCATTTTATAAGAATACAAATAGTTATTTGTATTTTATTAGCATTTTAATCGGATTGTTTATGAAAAAAATGACACATTATTTGCATATAGTACTTCTCGGTGTAAATAACTCCTCAAATGTGACCCTGGACCACAGACCCAGTCTCGAGTCGCACGGGTGTATCCGTGGCAAACATTTCCTTTTATGCCAAAAATCATTAGGATATTAAGTAAATATCATGTTCCATGAAGATATTTTGTACATTTCCTACCGTAAAAATATTAATATATATTTTTGTGAGTGGATGCAGCAAAATCACCAACATAAATGCACAACTTTAAAGGCGATTTTTTTAATGTTTCGATTTCTTTGCACCATCAGATTCCAGATTGTATCTCGGCCAAATATTGTCCTATCCTAACACACCATTCATCAATGGAAAGCTTATTATTTATTCACGATGTAAATCTAAAATTTAAAAAATGGACTGGTTTTGTGGTCCAGGGTCTCAGATGTGAATGTGTGTGCAAACCTGCTGCAGGATGAGCGCTCGTCTCCTGATGCGGGACCGTTGCAGTGCCTTCTGGGTAAGTGTGTTTGATGAGCAGGTCCTGTTTGCTGGAGCCCCGGGGCATCGTGGAGGACTGGATGTAGGGGCCGACGGCCGCCACACGGGACACTCCTGTCGGCGGAGCCGGCTGGCCGTCGGGAGGACACTGTGGAGAACATCACATCACTGAGCACAGCATCACACACACACACACACACACACACCTTAGGTGCGTCCACATCGCGTACGTGTGCACTATTCCATGACATTTGGTAGTATTAATAGTGCGATCACTCTGAAAAACCTAAAAAGAACAAGTGCACTTTAAGTTCCCGGATGATGCACTTATTTAACCGGAATAACTAAGTGTGGAACTCGACTCCCACCGCTTTAGTTACGGGCTAGCAGACTCCGATGCTGACAGACAAAAATAAACTTAAAGTTCATACACTACATGGTTAAGTGTGTCATTTGGGACACAGCTCTTATCTTTAGACTTTCTAAAAAAAAAAAAGTACAAAAAAAAGACTGAAAGCAAATGAGCTGATAGATTTGTCAGATCCGGTCCTGGTACTGTCCCTATGATATAACATCTCATGAGCATCAGCAGTGTTGGGGGTAAATCATTACAAGTAACTAGAGCAACGTAATCAGATTACTTTTTCAAGTAACTAGTAAATATTGACACTTTGGACACAGTTTTGACATGTTCACTTTGATGCCAGCTATTTTGACAATAATGGCTGTATGTGGAGTTATTTTCAGAGGACAGTAGATATACACTGCTATACAAGCAGCGCACTGACTACTCCTACATATTTACACGTTTCATTTCTATAGTATTGTCCCTTGAGTAGATATACTCAAATGTTTGCTGGAATGTGAGGGGTGTACTCACTTTCGTGAAATACTGTATTATACACATATACTTTGCTTATTGCGCCCTCTTGTGGGCACAGGAGACAATACAGTACTTTAATCCTCTAACATTAAGTATTGCCTTTAGAATTCAAATATAATTCGAATTTTGCTAATATTTAAGAAAGAAATTCAAATTGAGCTTTTCAGACAGTGCCAGCAGAATAGATCCTCTGTAACGAGTGTAGCGAGTGTGTTCACTCACAGGAAGGTTTTCCTTCTGCTGTAGCGCCGCCTTCTTCTTCCACAGGCGGTCTCGCAGTTCATTCACTCGCTTGTCCATGTTGGCCACCTCATGGTTCCTCTTGTTCAAGTTCTCTCTCTGCTGCTGTAGTCTGGTGTTCTGCTCCAGGTTCATGTTCTTCCTCATCTGGTGAACACACACACACACACGTTTGTATGCTATCTTTGTGGGGACTCTCCATAGACACAGACAGTCGGATGCTCTGAACACAGATTCACACACACACACACACACACACACACACACACACAGAGTCGGATGCTCTGAACACAGGTTCACACACACACACACACACACACACAGTCGGATCCTCTGAACACAGGTTCACACACACACACACACACACACACACACAGTCGGATGCTCTGAACACAGGTTCACACACACAGTCGGATCCTCTGAACACAGGTTCACACACACACACACACACACACACACAGTCAGATGCTCTGAACACAGGTTCACGCGCACACACACACACACAGTCGGATCCTCTGAACACAGGTTCACACACACACACACACACAGTCGGATGCTCTGAACACAGGTTCACGCACACACACACACAGTCGGATCCTCTGAACACAGGTTCACACACACACACACACAGTCGGATGCTCTGAACACAGGTTCACGCACACACACACAGTCGGATGCTCTGAACACAGGTTCACGCACACACACACACACACACACACACACACACAGTCGGATGCTCTGAACACAGGTTCACGCACACACACACACACACACACACGCACACACACAGTCGGATGCTCTGAACACAGGTTCACGCACACACACACTGAGCTGCATCTCGGGCAGTACCTGCAGGTCCCTGTAGAGTCGGTCCAGCTCGGCCCCGGAGCTCGGGTCCCTGTGGAGCGAGTCCATCGGCCCGAGTTTCAGGCTCTCCAGCTGTTTACTGAGATCCTCCACTCTCGACACGGCCATCACCAGCTCCTTCTGCTTCTGGAGGAGGAGCCCGTTCATCTGCTCCACCTGCTCCACTGAAGCACACACACACAGTATGACTTACACTGATGAGCTCCAGATCCTGAGCTGAAAATTAGCTTTTTTTAATAAGTACATGATCCACCACATTCATTTCCACATGAATATTCAGATGTAACAAATAAGTGTTTATATTTAGATTCTATAGTCTACGTATGCACCATGTTAACACTTTCAAAATATATCTGCTCATATCCATAAGAACAAAATTCAAACAATATCAAAGTCAGTAGCAAGGTTATTATAGTTAGCTAAAACTGAAATTCAAACCATGAAATAAGCGTTAATTGAAATAAAATTACACTAGGGCCCCATGATTTCCACGTTGCAGAAAACAGACCATGGAATCCAGTCACAAAAACTGTAGAACGCGGAATTTGTCAAAATTGTCTTAATCTCCAGAGTCACTTCATCAGCGTTTTACCGCTTCATCTGAGAAAAACATACATAATAAACACACAACGTAATGACGAGCGCGGTTGCCCAGCCCTGTTTGTTTGAACCGCGAGAGGCGTCAATTGCCGTCATTACGTTGCGCGCCAAGTTCAAGGGTTACTCTTATGGCGTAAATCAATCCGTATGGCCGTCTGCCGTAAGCTAGTTATTTTAGTCGATAAAGTTTTAAATATGGATATTTTTCTTACACGAACGCATCGCTTCACTTCAGAAGGCCTTTATTAACCCCCGGAGACACGTGGAGCACTTTAATCATGAATAGATGCGCTTTGATGGACTTCCAAAGACAGACAGCCATTCACTCCCTTGTTGGTTTTGTGGAGCAGGGCTACACTGCATTCCAGTGGTTGAGGACACGTTGGCCACTTTTGCCTTCTTCCGCTCATTCCTGGAAGTCCCGCCCTCTTCTACCTTCTAAGCCCTGTAGGACCACTTCCGCCCTCGTATGCAAATCCTACACGGCGGCTGGCCAGGCAGGTGTGGTGCTCCATACCATGGCCATTCTTCAGGCCTACCAAGCGGTTGCCTTAAGGAAATGGACGAGGACAGGGGCCTTACGGAAGCGGTCAAGGAGCTCCGCAAAGCTACCGATCTTGCACTGCGTGCAACTAAGCACACTGCACGCCCGCCGCGGTTGGGCGCACCATGGCAGGTTTGGTAGCTGTTGAGCGCCATCTATGGCTAAGTCTCACAGAAATCCACAAAAAAAGAGAAGGTCTTCCTACTGGGCGCCCCTATCTCCCAGTCAGGTTTGTTTGGAGAGGCGGTCAATTCAGTGGTTGAAAAATTCCGAACTGCTAAGACGCAATCGGCTGCACTTAAGCAGTTTGTGCCTAGGAGGGCTCGTGAACCTCCTACTCCTTCCCCCGCGCCCAGTGACGAGCCGAGACATCCCATGCCTCGCATGGTCTGGGGAGCTCGTGGCCGTCCGATGCCAGGCCAGCGCCCCCGCAGACGAGTGGACCTGAGGTAGCCAGCTAAACCCGCTGCTTCAGCTTTGCAGGGGGTTCCTGATCCGCTTGTCAGGAAACGGAGAGCTTCCCCCATCTCAGAAGGGAGGATCAGACCGCTGAAGCATATCGGTTTCCTGTTGAGATGCTCTCCGGATCAAAATCTGTTACACACCCTACCATGCGCGCTTGGGGATACAGAGTCAGCCTGCCAAAACCATCTTCCTGTATTGAGGGATGGAGACGCTCCAGGCTATCTCCCCTCAATACATCTTCTCGCTCGAGCTGTTTCACCCACGGAAGGAGACGCATCTGGCTTTCTCTCCGTGTTGAATGCTCCAGCCTCCATGCTAGACCCCGGAATGAGAGAGACCTCCTCAGTGACCCCTGTGGGCCAATCTTCAGTCAGAGGACGCCTCAGGGCCTCCTCCAGTTGCTTTAGCTCTGTGCCCACCACCTCTTGCTGGCAGACACACAGGGAGTCTGGTGACTGGAGACTTCCGCCAGGTGTGTCCACTGGGTTCTCCGCACAATCCAATTTGGATACACACTCCAGTTCCGCCGCAACCCTCCTTGCGTCGATAGGTTTACCCCACTGTCACGAACAGCGGCCTAGAAGCTTCTGTTCTGCAGCAAGAAGTAACGTCCCTGCTCCTGAAGGGAGCGATAGAGGAGGTTCCTTCTTCAGAATTGGACCGCGGCTTATTCAGCCACTACTTTCTCTTCTGGGTCTGCGCCCCATTTTGGACCTGCGTTGCCTGAATTTTTCCCTCTACACAGGGAAGTGCAAGATGCTGACGATAAAAACTATCCTGGCGCAGATTCGAACAGGGGACTGGTTCGTCACGGTGGACCTGAAGGACGCATATTTCCACATCCAGGTCATTCCACGGCACAGGAAGTTCCCCCGGTTCGCCTTTGGGGGAAAGGTGTACCAGTATCGGGTCCTTCCATTTGTTCTAGCTTTGGCTCCGCGGACGTTCTCCAAGTGCATGGATGCAGCTCTGGCCCCCTTGAGGCTCCAGGGCATCCGTGTGCTAAATTATCTAGACGACTGGCTCATTCTGGCTCATTCCAGAGAGTTGGTGTGTTTTCACAGGGACGTCCTTCTCCACTACCTCCGGTCTCTTGGTCTCAGGTTGAATGCTCAGAAGAGTGTCTTAGCTCCTTCTCAGCAGACCACTTTCCTGGGTGTCCAACTTCTCTCTCGATGCATGCCCGTCTGGCCACTGCTCGAGTTTTCAGTCCCCGTCCGGCCATCATGTTGCGGTGGGCGTATGTCGCAGGCTTCTGGGGCTCATGGCAGCAGCCTCTCCTGTGCTGCCTTTGGGTCTCCTTCATATGAGACCATTAGTGTAGTGGATGAAACTCAGGGGCATCCGCCCTTCTTGGTCTGCCTTACGCCTGCTAAGAGTGTCGCAAAGTTGCCTTCGTGCTCTTTGGAGGTGGAAAGACACCCCTTTTTGCTTCAAGGGGTTAAGATGGACGTAGTCTGCCGTTGCCAGGTTGTCACGACGGACGCCTCTTTGGCTGGTTGGGGTGCGGTCTTCGAGAGCAGACCGGCGTGCGGTGTTTGGACGGGCGAGCTTCTCTCGTGGCACATAAATTGCCTAGAGTTAGTTCCCTGGATCACTTTCTTCTGGCCCTGATGGGCTGTCATGTCATTGTCATCACGGACAACATGGCAGCACCTCTGCTAAGGAGTAAAAGCATTATTTGCTTTGCCCTGTTTGGGCTTTAAAGGCATATATGGACCGCTCCAGCCAGTGGCGCAAGTCGTCTCAGTTGTTTGTATGCTTTGGGGCCGGCCGCCGAGGGCTCGCCGCCTCAAGCACAGGATCTCTCACTGGATGAGAGACGCAATTTCTTTGGGCTTATGAGGTGCGGAAGCTTCCTTCACCTCTGGGCGTTAAAGCTCACTCTACTAGGAGTATCGCATCTTCCCAGGCTATTTTTAAGGGAGTTCCTTTAGAAGATATTTGTGTGGCGGCAGGTTGGTCCTCTCCACACACTTTTATCAGGTTTTATAACTTGGAATTAGATGCGGCCCCAGTTCCCGGGTTCTTTCCATATGAACTGGTCGCTTGGGTCCTAATTGAGTTTGGTCTGGCTCAGAAAAAAAAAAAAAAGCTAAAGGAGAGTTCCTTGTTGGGCCAGATCCGGGAGCGCTAAGCTTGGGGTGTGTGGTGTATTGTTCCCATTGCGTCATCGCTACGCAGCGTCGAGTGAACCAATGAAAGAGAACGTCTCAGGTTACTTGCGTAACCCATGTTCTCTGAATAGCGAATGAGACGCTGCGTTCGCTGCCAAGCCCCTCTCACTGCTGAAGGAGCTTCTTCGTCTTCGGATGAAAATCTGAGGAGCAGATGCGCGTTCACTGTATAAGAGTGAGTGACTGCATTCTATAAGGGTTCAGACAATCAGCACCGCCCTAAGGGCGTTCCCATTGCGTCATCGCTACGCAGCCTCTCGTTCTCTTTTCAGAGAACATGGGTTACGCAAGTAACCGAGACGTTTTCGCTGGAGAAGCGTGATCTGCGAGGCTCACCCAGTTTGCCGTTGCTGATGCGCTTCTGCTCGACCTGCCCCTTCAGCGCTCGCACCGCCTTCAGCTGCTCCTCCTGCTTCTCCACCGCGCTCCTCAGATGCTGGAGCTTCTGCTGCTCAGACCTCGCCTGCTGGTGCCTGAGCTCCTGCTGCCTCAGGAGAACCACACGCTGCTCCTGAAACACACACACAGAGGACATCACAGACCATCTCATCCCGGGGGCTTTTGCCGGACACTTTTAAGACCAGCACAAGCCAGATCTATATATCGAAATCATAAAATACATGTAAAAATTATGATTTAAACAACAGCTCAAATAATACAGGCTTTGACAAAAACTAAAAGTTTTATAAAATGATCAATCTCACATTTCAGGCTATAAAACCTTTTTTTTTTTAAAGAAAAGGGATGAGTCAAATTTATAGTCAAGTCACCTTTGTTTATATAGTGCTTTTTACAACACAGAGTGTTTCAACGCAGCTTTACAGAGATAACAGGAAAATAATGCAACAGAGGTTGTGTCTAGAAGAAATTAGCGTCACAGTCCAACTTAAGTAAGTTCAGGGATGGTACATTTTTGTTGTAAAAAAGTTATTTAGTTCATTTATATATATATAGCCGCTCTGGAGAAAACAGTTATTCTATTATAAACCATTATACATATTCATTTAAAAAAAGATTATATATAGCATAATATTCAAGATAACTTTTAATTCTACATTTTTTAATAGCACACTAGCTTCTTATTAATCCACCAGTTATCATTTACAACACTAAGTGTAAGATGAGTAAAAGTATGGGTCGGAAAAACAGCAGAAGTTCTGAGTGAAAATGCGAATCTGTCAGTAGGTGGCGCTTAAGGAACAGCAGAAATAAATTGGTTTTCTCTGTAACAAAGCAACTTGCGGTTATAAACGCTACTTTATTAGGCATTAATCCTTGGAATAATTACTTTGATTAACCTTTTTTTTTTTTTTTTTTTTTTTTTTTGATCCGCTGTTTCGTTCTGGCTTTGGCAGAGCATAAAGGACAATTTTTGTAAATAGCACCGTACTACTCTAACAAAATTTAGTTCATGTTTAATTCAAGCACTTTCGAGGTGTTTGTTTTTACAGACTTTCCAGTCCTTGAATCAACATGTCTGAATGTCAAGCACTTTAAAGAAGCGTGGGTAACCTGACTGTTTATAAGGTTACAAACAGTGAAAACAATCACTTTTTTGTGCATTTTAGCAGGTTTGGGATCGATAAGATTTTTTATGTTTTTTTATGTCTTATGCTCACCAAGGCTTTATTTATTAAATTAAAATAAAAAAAATTATATTATGACATATTATTCCAGTGTAAATCATCTGTTTTCTATGTGAATATACAGTAAAGTGTAATTTATTCCTGTATTTCCAGCATCATTACTCCAGTCTTCAGTGTCACATGACAGGGTTCCAGACTGCGACCAAATTGGTCGCATATGCGACCATTTTTTGAGAATGCGCGAGTTAAAATGTTATGTGGTAGCATTTGTGCGAGTGGACGCTTGAGCAACAGAACGCCGCTGTATCAGCTGCTGCAGTCCGTAACTTATGTTCAAAATGAACGAGTAGGCTACATCATGAATCCATTTTCCAAACCGTGTTTTTGACTTATTCTGAATCACTACGGTACGCCTATAATAAGTGTTTATATTCGGACTGTTTTATCCCGGGGTCGTCTCGGCTGCGGAGTAGCCCAGTGCCTGCGTGACTCGCCATAGACATTAACGGAGAGAAGTTCCGTCTACAATGTTCTTCTGCAAGACACGTGCAGTTTATTTATTGACGAACGTAGACGTCACGCGCATTGCACACTGATGGTGAAACGGCCAATTACGAATTCACACATTAAGGCATATAAAAATTATAAAAATGGTCTCACGAAACACAGAGCCCCTTCCTCCTACGTCTTTTCAGCGGTTATATTTTCCTCTGTCGAGCGATTACTCTCATGATCGCTCGACCGAGGAAAAGGAAATTATTATAAAATGCAGAAGGTAAGGAGTGTGAGATTTCTGCTTTTAGTTACAACTATAAACTTTGATAACGAAAATTCTGTATCAGTTTATTATAATACTCTAATCTTTTAAAATGTAATGCATACATTTAAATGTTTAATGATTTTTAAAAGATAGAAAGATGATAATAGACAGATAGAGATAGATAGATAGATAGATAGAATATGATTCAAATGTAAATAGATAGATTGTATATAATTAAAATGTAAAATGCTTAAAATTACAGATTAAAATTACTGTCCAAAATCCATGAAAATCCTGAAATTTGACAATGATAATAAATATATATTACAGGTATTTCTGCTGCAACCCAGAAAGCCTTTGCTAGCCTTGGTCCATTAAAACCACTATTCATCAGCATGCATTGATTATTCCCATGGCATGTAGCAAAAAAAAAAAAAAAAGGTGCGACCAAATCATATGCTGGTGCGACCAACTGAGAAAGTTGGTAGCACCAGTGCAACCAGTGGAAAAGTTAGTCTGGAGCCCTGCATGATCCTTCAGAAATCACTCTAATATGAGGATCTGATGCTCAAGAAACACTTATGATTATTATCAGTATTGAAGACAGTCGTGTATAAAAATGTCACGATACTTTGATGAATAGAAAGTTAAAAAAAAAAACATATTACTGTTACTGTTTATTGTCTATTACAGGTACTGTTACTATTACTGATATTTTTAATTAAATAAATGCAGCCTTGATGAGCAGAAGAGACTTGTTTTAAAAACATTAAAAATCTTAATGATCCCAAACTTTTGAATGGCAGTGTATATATATATATTAAAAAACTACTCATGAAATAGCTTGTTGTTCACGTGTCCTCCACCCTGAGAGGTTTGCTGGTGTACCTTTGAGGCCAGGAGCTGCTGCTGCGTGTCGATCTGACGCTGTTGTTTAGCCGCCATCTCCTGCAGCTCCGCTAGCGTCATGTCCATCCGCGGGCCGCTCACCTGCACACACACACACACACATCAGTAAACACTCCTCCGTTTCCTGCTCGACTGCATTCCTCTCATAGTTTCACCAGAGCTCGTCACAGAACGCCGGATCGCGCTTGAAAGCGAGTGAAACTCACCCCGTTCTCGGCGCGTCTGTCTGAGGGTTTCTTCACGCTCCTCTTCTGACTCCTGGAGTCTGAAACACAAGCACACGCTCAACCACAGCTATACTGCACAAAACATCTGTTCTTTTAGCATCAGAGGCTGTATCAGATCGGGAGGCTTGATCTGTAAACTCCTCACAAGACTCTTTCGGGAGGGGTAAATCTGGGATAAATCGGTGTAAAACTCCCAAAGTCTGAGTCTGGTTTCAAGGAGTAGTTCACTTCAGAATTAAAATCTCCTGATAATTTACTCTCCTCCACGTCCTCCAAGATGTTCATGTCTTTCTTTCTTCAGTGAAAAGGAATGAATGTAAACACTGGGTCGGTTCTTCCTCCTACGTCCCGCTTGACCTTTCACCCTGATTGCGTAATGTGTGTCGCATCACAGCTCGAGCAAGACCAGCATTAGTGGTTAAAGTATATAAATGTGTATTTTGTTATAAATGTCCGCTGGTTTGTCTAGATCAGACTCTTATTCCTCGGCTGGATCGTGTCGAGACTTTGAAGCTGCACTGAAACTCACATCTGGACCTTCGACCCGTTGGACCCCATTGAAGACACTATATGGAGAAACCCTGGAGTGTGTTCCTCAAAAACCTTCATTTCTATTCCACTGAAGAAAGAAAGACATGATCATCTCGGAGGACGTGGAGGAGAGTAAAAGCGCACGACTGCTGTGAGATCAGTGGTCTGAAGCGTGGCGTACCTGATGCTCTGCCATGACGCAGGAAGAACCGAACCTCAGGTCTCGTCTGTCCCCACTGTATCAGCAGATCCATCATCTTCTCACTCTCCCCTACGGCACGCTCTGCACGCACACACACACACACACACACACACACACACACACACACACACACACACACACACACACACACACACACACACACACACACACACACACTTATATTAGCAATTAACATTTTAATCTAACTAATTATATGACGTGACGATTAATCAATCAAATTTAGTGCAAATGAATCGCAGATCAAATTTGGATGAGAAATAACCCCAAAGATAAAGATATTATTGTGTTTGAAGGGAAAAGCATTACGGATGCAGCTTTAGAAAGAAATATTTTATTTTACACTACGGGGATAATAATATTATCTAATTATTTACTTACGTAGCAAGAATCTGTGTGATAAGTGTGATAATGTACATTCAGCCGGCTATCTCAGAATAAACCCCTTCAGGTGTGTGTGTGTGTGTGTTATCTCAGAATAAACCCCTTCAGGTGTGTGTGTGTGTGTGTGTTATCTCAGAATAAACCCCTTCAGGTGTGTGTGTGTGTGTGTTATCTCAGAATAAACCCCTTCAGGTGTGTGTGTGTGTGTTATCTCAGAATAAACCCCCTTCAGGTGTGTGTGTGTGTGTTATCTCAGAATAAACCCCCTTCAGGTGTGTGTGTGTGTGTGTGTGTGTTATCTCAGAATAAACCCCCTTCAGGTGTGTGTGTGTGTGTTATCTCAGAATAAACCCCCTTCAGGTGTGTATGTGTGTGTGTGTGTGTGTGTGTGTGTGTGAGAGTGTGAGTTATCTCAGAATAAACCCCCTTCAGGTGTGTGTGTGTGTGTGTGTTCTCTCAGAATAAACCCCCTTCAGGTGTGTGTGTGTGTGTGTGTGTGTGTGTGTGTGTGTGTGTGTGTGTGTGTGTGTGTGTGTGTGTGTGTGAAATGTTTTTTTTTTGCCACAGAAATGTGAATGTGTTACTTGCCATTTCTTTGTAATTAAGTTGGCTTGGAGAGCCAACTTACTGAAATCCTATTTAAACTTATTATTATTATTAAGTTGGCTTGAGAAAGCCAACTTACTGATATTGTATTTAAACTTATTATTAAGTTGGCTTGTGAGAGCCAACTTACTGATGTTGTATTTAAACTTATTATTATTATTAGTGGTGCTTGCAAAGCAACACTATTGTTATTGTCCATACTTATTATTCTTATTTTTCTTCCGGACAAAATTTCGGCGCGCTACTCCTCCCGCAGCTTTTGTCACAGACCCATGAAAGTGGTGTCAAAACGTGCGGCTTGTTCGGGAATGGTGTGCTATGACTTTTCTAAGAGATCGGGTGTACGATGTTCGCACAGCGGACGAAAAAGCGGCCAAAAAAGTCCCATTGACTTAACATTGCGGAATTTTCAGAAATTTAAATCTCAACTGTCATTTTCACACAGACACAAAAAGGCCTGACAGCCCTGCTGTCAGGCCCTCTCTCTCTCCCTAGGAAGATTTATTTTATCAAGCAGCCAATAAGTAATGGCCCTAAATCTTCAAAGCCACACCATAGCAACCAGTTACAGCACCCTAGCAACCGTGGGTGATAGGCACGAGGCCGCAGGCCTCGTGCCATACTAAATAACTCTATAAAAACTCTATAAAACTCTATAAAAACTCCAAATAAAAACTCCACAGTAATTATCTGTTAAAAAATACACGCCGACATCACACACCCCTGATTGAGGCGTCAAATTGTGCGGATTATTGAGGAGAGGTGTGGTATGATTTTTCTTAGCGATCAGGGGTACGGTGTTCGCCCCAGGGGCAAATCATTGGGTAAAAAAGTCCCATAGACTTAACATTGGCACAAAATTTGTGAGATCATATCTTTTGACTAGAAGGTCATAGAGACTTGGGGTTGGTCTCTTTTGACTCGGCTTATGAAGCAGCCAATAAGTAGGGACATAACAACTTCATGGCCACGCCCTAGCAACCACTTATGCCACCCTAGCAACCATAAAACTACATTTCTAAGTCATTTTTCAGCTCCAGAAAATGGTAGAAACATGGAGTTTGGCTTTTTTGACTCAGACTGTCAACTAGTCTTTAAATATCATCTCATAAACTGTATAAGCACACCATAGCAACCATTTAGAGTACCCTAGTAACCACCTGAACACATGAATAAGCCATATCTCAGCACCAGAACATCGTACAGACATGGTTGTTGGCTCGTTTGCAATAATGTGCCACACTCTAGCAACCGAGCGGCGAGTTTTGCCACTGCAAGCACCACTTCACATTTTCTTCTGGAAATGTACATTCTAGTATTGTGATTACTATTCACCTAGACAAAACTTCGGCACGCTACTCCTCCCGCATTTTTTGTCGTAGACCCATGAATGAGGTGTCAAATCGACCGGCTCATTGAGGAGAGGTGTGCTATGTCTTTTCTAAGCGATCGGTTGTACGATGTTCGTTCAGCGGGCAATAAATCCGACGAAAATATTCCCATAGACTTAACATTGGCACAAAATGGTTATATCATATCTTTTGACCTGAAGGTCACAGAGACTTGGGGTTGGGCTCTTTTGACTCGGCCTATCAAGCAGCCAATAAGTAGGGGCATAACAACTTCATGGCCACGCCCTAGCAACCACTTATGCCACCCTAGCAACCATAAAACAACATTTAAAAGCTATATTTCAGCTCCAGAAAATCGTAGAAACATGGAGTTTGCCTTTTTTGACTCAGACTGTCAACTACTCTTTAAATATCATCTTATAAACTGTATAAGCACACCATAGCAACCATATAGGGTACCCTAGTAACCATACAAACACATGAATAAGCCATATCTCAGCTCCACAATATCGTACAGACATGGTTGTTGGCTCGTATGCAATAATGTACCACACTCTAGCAACCGAGCGGCGAGTTTTGCCACTGCAAGCACCACTTCACATTTTCTTCTGGAAATGTACATTCTAGTTATTATTATTATTATTCTTTTTCTGAGACTAAAATTTACAACTCTATCTCCTCCTAGAGCTTTAACTCCACATACTCCAAACTCGGCACGGACACTCAAACTGTTCTGACTCGGTGTGCTATATCTTTTCTAACTGATCGGACTTACGGTTTTCCTAAAAACTACGATCAAACTCGGAAAAAACTCCCATTGACTTTACATTGCGGAATCTTCAGATTTTCAAACTCCCCAACTGTCAAAAATTCAAATGTAAATCCCTTGAAACCCTAGACTGAATCAAACTGCCATTCTATATACTATATGAGCCAATGAGACTCATTCAAACTAATAAACTCATCTATCTATGACACTTATCCATCTATCTATCTATCTATCTATCTATCTACTTTAAACTAAATTAAACTTCAAACTAAATTAAACTTTAAACTTCAAACTAATTTAAACTTCAAACTTATTTAAACTTTAAACTTCAAACTTATTTAAACTTTAAACTTCAAACTAATTTAAACTTTAAACTCATAAACTCGTACACTTATAAACTCATACACTTATAAACTCATGAATTCATACACTTATGAACTCAAACTCATAAATTAATAAACTCTGAACTCTTACTCATTTAAACTTATAAACTCTAAACTCATAAATTCATACACTTATAAACTCAATGAACTTATAAATGCATTAATTCATACACGTATGAACTCTCATGAATTCATACACTTATGAACTTTTAAACTCATAAATAGTTCACCATAGAAAACACCCAGAACACCCTAGCAACTGCATAGCAACCACCCACAATACCTTAGAACACCCAAGCAACCACAAAATATACCTTAGAACACCCTAGCAACCACCCAGAACACCCTAGCAACCACCCAAAATACCTTAGAACACCCTAGCAACCACCCAAAATGCCTTATAACATCCTAGCAACACCCTAGCAACCACCCAAAATACCTTAGAATACCCTAGCAACCACCCAAAATGCCTTATAACACCCTAGCAACCACCCAAAATACCTTAGAACACCCTAGCAACCACCCAAAATAACTTAGAACACCCTAGCAACCACCCAAAATACCTTAGAACACCCTAGCAACACCATAGCAACCACCCAAAATACCTTAGAACACCCTAGCAACACCCTAGCAACCACCAAAAATACCTTAGAACACCCTAGCAACACCCTAGCAACCACCCGAAATACCTCAGAACATCCTAGCAACACCCTAGCAACCACCCAAATTACCTTAGAACACCATAGCAACACCATAGCAACCACCCAGAACACCCTAGCAACCACCAAAAATACCTTAGAACACCCTAGCAACCACCCAGAACACCCTAGCAACCACCCAAAATACCTTAGAACACCCTAGCAACACCTTAGCAACCACCCAAAATACCTTAGAACACCCTAGCAACACCATAGCAACCACCCAAAATACCTTAGAACACCCTAACAACACCCTAGCAACCACCCAAATTACCTTAAAACACCATAGCAACACCATAGCAACCACCTAAAATACCCTGGAACACCCTAGCAACCACATAGAACACCCTAGCAACCACCCACAATACCTTAGAACACCCTAGCATCTCCATAGCAACCACCCAAAATACCTTAGAGCACCCTAGCAACACCCTAGCAACCACCCAAAATACCTTAGAACACCTTAGCAACCACCCAGAACACCCTAGCAACCACCAAAAATGCCTTAGAACACCCTAGCAACACCCTAGCAACCACCCAAAATACCTCAGAACACCCTAGCAACCACCCAGAACACCCTAGCAACCACCCAAAATGCCTTAGAAAACCCTAGCAACACCCTAGAAACCACCCAAAATACATATGAACACCCTAGCAACCACCCAAAATACCTTAGAACACCCTAGCAACACCCTAGCAACCACCCAAAATACCTTAGAACACCCTAACAACACCCTAGCAACCACCCAAAATACCTTAAAACACCCTAGCAACACCATAGCAACCACCTAAAATACTCTAGAACACCCTAGCAACCACCCAGAACACCCTAGCAACCACTCAAAATACCTTAGAAACCACCTAGCAACCACCCACAACACCTTAGCAACCCACTAGAAACACCCTAGCAACATTTAATTACTTGAAACTATACTTTAACCTTGAAACTACTTTGAACTTTAAACTATTTAAAACTTTAAACTATTTTAAACTACTTTAAACTAATTTAAACTTCAAACTACTTTAAAATTCAAACTTATTTAAACTTTAAACTACTTTAACTTTCAAACTAATTTAAACTTCAAACTACTTTAAAATTCAAACTAATTTAAACTTTAAATTAATTTAAACTACTTTAAACTTTAAACTAAGTTAAACTATAAACTACTTTAAACTAATTTAAACTTTAAACTAATTTAAACTTCAAACTAATTTATACTTCTTCAAACTTTGCGGTCCAAACTTTCACAAGCCAACTTAAAGTTTGTCTCGACGAACTTTTTCTAGTTATTATTCTTTTTCTGAGACTAAAAATTTACAACTCTATCTCCTCCTAGAGCTTTAACTCCACATACTCCAAACTCGGCACGGACACTCAAACTGTTCTGACTTAGTGTGCTATATCTTTTCTAACTGATCGGACTTACGGTTTTCCTAAAAATGACGATCAAAGTCGGAAAAAACTCCCATTGACTTAACATTGCGGAATCTTCAGATTTTCAAACTCCCCAACTGTCAAAAATTCAAATGTAAATCCCTTGAAACCCTAGACTGAATCAAACTGCCATTCTATATACTATATGAGCCAATGAGACTCATTTAAACTAATAAACTCATCTATCTATGACACTTATCCATCTATCTATCTACTTTAAACTAAATGAAACTTCAAACTAAATTACACTTTAAACTTCAAACTAATTTAAACTTCAAACTAATTTAAACTTTAAACTCATAAACTCGTACACTTATAAACTCATGAATTCATACACTTATGAACTCATAAATTAATAAACTCTGAACTCTTTCACATTTAAACTTATAAACTATAACCTCATACACTTATAAACTCATGAAATCATACACTTATGAACTCAAACTCATAAATTAATAAACTCTGAACTCTTACTCATTTAAACTTATAAACTCTAAACTCATAAATTCATACACTTATAAACTCATGAACTTATAAATGCATTAATTCATACACGTATGAACTCTCATGAATTCATACACTTATGAACTTTTAAACTCATAAATAGTTCACCATAGAAAACACCCAGAACACCCTAGCAACTGCATAGCAACCACCCAGAACACCCTAGAAACCAACTGAAATACCTTAGAACACCCTAGCAACACCATAGCAACCACCCACAATACCTTAGAACACCCAAGCAACCACAAAATATACCTTAGAACACCCTAGCAACCACCCAGAACACCCTAGCAACCACCCACAATACCTTAGAACACCCTAGCAACCACCCAAAATGCCTTATAACACCCTAGCAACACCCTAGCAACCACCCAAAATACCTTAGAACACCCTAGCAACCACCCAAAATGCCTTATAACACCCTAGCAACACCCTAGCAACCACCCAAAATACCTTAGAACACCCTAGCAACCACCCAAAATAACTTAGAACACCCTAGCAACCACCCAAAATACCTTAGAACACCCTAGCAACACCCTAGCAACCACCAAAAAAACCTTAGAACACCCTAGCAACACCCTAGCAACCACCCGAAATACCTCAGAACATCCTAGCAACACCCTAGCAACCACCCAAAATACCTTAGAACACCATAGCAACACCCTAGCAACCACCCAGAACACCCTAGCAACCACCAAAAATACCTTAGAACACCCTAGCAACCACCCAGAACACCCTGGCAACCGCCCAAAATACCTTAGAACACCCTAGCAACCACCCAAAATACCTTAGAACACCCTAGCAACACCCTAGCAACCACCCAAAATACCTTAAAACACCATAGCAACACCATAGCAACCACCTAAAATACCCTAGAACACCCTAGCAACCACATAGAACACCCTAGCAACCACCCACAATACCTTAGAACACCCTAGCATCTCCATAGCAACCACCCAAAATACCTTACAGCACCCTAGCAACACCCTAGCAACCACCCAAAATACCTTAGAACACCCTAGTAACCACCCAGAACACCCTAGCAACCACCAAAAATGCCTTAGAACACCCTAGCAACACCCTAGCAACCACCCAAAATACCTCAGAACACCCTAGCAACCACCCAGAACACCCTAGCAACCACCCAAAATGCCTTAGAAAACCCTAGCAAAACCCTAGAAACCACCCAAAATACATATGAACACCCTAGCAACCACCCAAAATACCTTAGAACACCCTAGCAACACCCTAGCAACCACCCAAAATACCTTAGAACACCCTAGCAACACCATAGCAACCACCCAAAATACCTTAGAACACCCTAACAACACCCTAGCAACCACCCAAAATTCAATTCAAAGCACTTTATTTGTCCCCAAGGGGAAATTTGAAAGGGCACATTACAGTAGCTTACACAGGCACACTGCACACCATACGTACCACATATCATCATACATAAATCAAAATAAATCAAAATGCGAAAAAAAAAAGAAAAAAAAAATACAAAAATCATCTGTTCCTAAAATACCTTAAAACACCCTAGCAACACCATAGCAACCACCTAAAATACTCTAGAACACCCTAGCAACCACCCAGAACACCCTAGCAACCACTCAAAATACCTCAGAAACCACCTAGCAACCACCCACAACACCTTAGCAACCCACTAGAAACACCCTAGCAACATTTAATTACTTGAAACTATACTTTAACCTTTAAACTACTTTGAACTTTAAACTATTTAAAACTTTAAACTATTTTAAACTACTTTAAACTTCAAACTACTTTAAAATTCAAACTTATTTAAACTTTAAACTACTTTAACTTTCAAACTAATTTAAACTTCAAACTACTTTAAAATTCAAACTAAATTAAACTTCAAACTAAATTAAACTTTAAACTTCAAACTAATTTAAACTTCAAACTTATTTAAACTTTAAACTTCAAACTTATTTAAACTTTAAACTTCAAACTAATTTAAACTTTAAACTACTTTAACTTTCAAACTAATTTAAACTTCAAACTACTTTAAAATTCAAACTAATTTAAACTTTAAATTAATTTAAACTACTTTAAACTTTAAACTAAGTTAAACTATAAACTACTTTAAACTAATTTAAACTACAAACTAATTTAAACTTTAAACTAATTTAAACTTCAAACTACTTTAAACTTCTTCAAACTTTGCGGTCCAAACTTTCACAAGCCAACTTAAAGTTTGTCTCGACGAACTTTTTCTAGTTAAGTTGGCTTGTGAGAGCCAACTTACTGATGTTGTATTTAAACTTATTATTATTAAGTTGGCTTGTGAGAGCCAACTTACTGATGTTGTATTTAAACTTATTATTATTATTATTATTATTCTTTTTCTGAGACTAAAATTTACAACTCTATCTCCTCCTAGAGCTTTAACTCCACATACTCCAAACTCGGCACGGACACTCAAACTGTTCTGACTCGGTGTGCTATATCTTTTCTAACTGATCGGACTTACGGTTTTCCTAAAAACTACGATCAAAGTCGGAAAAAACTCCCATTGACTTTACATTGCGGAATCTTCAGATTTTCAAACTCCCCAACTGTCAAAAATTCAAATGTAAATCCCTTGAAACCCTAGACTGAATCAAACTGCCATTCTATATACTATATGAGCCAATGAGACTCATTCAAACTAATAAACTCATCTATCTATGACACTTATCCATCTATCTATCTATCTACTTTAAACTAAATTAAACTTCAAACTAAATTACACTTTAAACTTCAAACTAATTTAAACTTCAAACTAATTTAAACTTTAAACTCATAAACTCGTACACTTATAAACTCATGAATTCATACACTTATGAACTCATAAATTAATAAACTCTGAACTCTTTCACATTTAAACTTATAAACTATAACCTCATACACTTATAAACTCATGAAATCATACACTTATGAACTCAAACTCATAAATTAATAAACTCTGTGAACTCTTACTCATTTAAACTTATAAACTCTAAACTCATAAATTCATACACTTATAAACTCATGAACTTATAAATGCATTAATTCATACACGTATGAACTCTCATGAATTCATACACTTATGAACTTTTAAACTCATAAATAGTTCACCATAGAAAACACCCAGAACACCCTAGCAACTGCATAGCAACCACCCAGAACACCCTAGAAACCAACTGAAATACCTTAGAACACCCTAGCAACACCATAGCAACCACCCACAATACCTTAGAACACCCAAGCAACCACAAAATATACCTTAGAACACCCTAGCAACCACCCAGAACACCCTAGCAACCACCCACAATACCTTAGAACACCCTAGCAACCACCCAAAATGCCTTATAACACCCTAGCAACACCCTAGCAACCACCCAAAATACCTTAGAACACCCTAGCAACCACCCAAAATGCCTTATAACACCCTAGCAACACCCTAGCAACCACCCAAAATACCTTAGAACACCCTAGCAACCACCCAAAATAACTTAGAACACCCTAGCAACCACCCAAAATACCTTAGAACACCCTAGCAACACCCTAGCAACCACCAAAAAAACCTTAGAACACCCTAGCAACACCCTAGCAACCACCCGAAATACCTCAGAACATCCTAGCAACACCCTAGCAACCACCCAAAATACCTTAGAACACCATAGCAACACCCTAGCAACCACCCAGAACACCCTAGCAACCACCAAAAATACCTTAGAACACCCTAGCAACCACCCAGAACACCCTGGCAACCGCCCAAAATACCTTAGAACACCCTAGCAACCACCCAAAATACCTTAGAACACCCTAGCAACACCCTAGCAACCACCCAAAATACCTTAAAACACCATAGCAACACCATAGCAACCACCTAAAATACCCTAGAACACCCTAGCAACCACATAGAACACCCTAGCAACCACCCACAATACCTTAGAACACCCTAGCATCTCCATAGCAACCACCCAAAATACCTTACAGCACCCTAGCAACACCCTAGCAACCACCCAAAATACCTTAGAACACCCTAGTAACCACCCAGAACACCCTAGCAACCACCAAAAATGCCTTAGAACACCCTAGCAACACCCTAGCAACCACCCAAAATACCTCAGAACACCCTAGCAACCACCCAGAACACCCTAGCAACCACCCAAAATGCCTTAGAAAACCCTAGCAAAACCCTAGAAACCACCCAAAATACATATGAACACCCTAGCAACCACCCAAAATACCTTAGAACACCCTAGCAACACCCTAGCAACCACCCAAAATACCTTAGAACACCCTAGCAACACCATAGCAACCACCCAAAATACCTTAGAACACCCTAACAACACCCTAGCAACCACCCAAAATTCAATTCAAAGCACTTTATTTGTCCCCAAGGGGAAATTTGAAAGGGCACATTACAGTAGCTTACACAGGCACACTGCACACCATACGTACCACATATCATCATACATAAATCAAAATAAATCAAAATGCGAAAAAAAAAAGAAAAAAAAAATACAAAAATCATCTGTTCCTAAAATACCTTAAAACACCCTAGCAACACCATAGCAACCACCTAAAATACTCTAGAACACCCTAGCAACCACCCAGAACACCCTAGCAACCACTCAAAATACCTCAGAAACCACCTAGCAACCACCCACAACACCTTAGCAACCCACTAGAAACACCCTAGCAACATTTAATTACTTGAAACTATACTTTAACCTTTAAACTACTTTGAACTTTAAACTATTTAAAACTTTAAACTATTTTAAACTACTTTAAACTAATTTAAACTTCAAACTACTTTAAAATTCAAACTTATTTAAACTTTAAACTACTTTAACTTTCAAACTAATTTAAACTTCAAACTACTTTAAAATTCAAACTAAATTAAACTTCAAACTAAATTAAACTTTAAACTTCAAACTAATTTAAACTTCAAACTTATTTAAACTTTAAACTTCAAACTTATTTAAACTTTAAACTTCAAACTAATTTAAACTTTAAACTACTTTAACTTTCAAACTAATTTAAACTTCAAACTACTTTAAAATTCAAACTAATTTAAACTTTAAATTAATTTAAACTACTTTAAACTTTAAACTAAGTTAAACTATAAACTACTTTAAACTAATTTAAACTACAAACTAATTTAAACTTTAAACTAATTTAAACTTCAAACTACTTTAAACTTCTTCAAACTTTGCGGTCCAAACTTTCACAAGCCAACTTAAAGTTTGTCTCGACGAACTTTTTCTAGTTATTATTATTATTATTATTCTTTTTCTGAGACTAAAATTTACAACTCTATCTCCTCCTAGAGCTTTAACTCCACATACTCAAAACTCGGCACGGACACTCAAACTGTTCTGACTCGGTGTGCTATATCTTTTCTAACTGATCGGACTTACGGTTTTCCTAAAAACTACGATCAAAGTCGGAAAAAACTCCCATTGACTTTACATTGCGGAATCTTCAGATTTTCAAACTCCCCAACTGTCAAAAATTCAAAAGTAAATCCCTTGAAACCCTAGACTGAATCAAACTGCCATTCTATATACTATATGAGCCAATGAGACTCATTCAAACTAATAAACTCATCTATCTATGACACTTATCCATCTATCTATCTATCTACTTTAAACTAAATTAAACTTTAAACTTCAAACTAATTTAAACTTCAAACTTATTTAAACTTTAAACTTCAAACTTATTTAAACTTTAAACTTCAAACTAATTTAAACTTTAAACTCATAAACTCGTACACTTATAAACTCATACACTTATAAACTCATGAATTCATACACTTATGAACTCAAACTCATACATTAATAAACTCTGAACTCTTACTCATTTAAACTTATAAACTCTAAACTCATAAATTCATACACTTATAAACTCATGAACTTATAAATGCATTAATTCATACACGTATGAACTCTCATGAATTCATACACTTATGAACTTTTAAACTCATAAATAGTTCACCATAGCAAACACCCAGAACACTCTAGCAACTGCATAGCAACCACCCAGAACACCCTAGAAACCAACTGAAATATCTTAGAACACCCCAGCAACACCATAGCAACCACCCACAATACCTTAGAACACCCTAGCAACCACATAATATACCTTAGAACACCCTAGCAACCACCCAGAACACCCTAGCAACCACCCAAAATACCCTAGAACACCCTAGCAACCACCCAAAATGCCTTATAACACCCTAGCAACACCCTAGCAACCACCCAAAATACCTTAGAACACCCTAGCAACCACCAAAAATACCTTAGAACACCCTAGCAACACCCTAGCAACCACCCGAAATACCTCAGAACATCCTAGCAACACCCTAGCAACCACCCAGAACACCCTAGCAACCACCCAAAATACCTTAGATATACCTTAGAACACCCTAGCAACCACCCAGAACACCCTAGCAACCACCCAAAATACCCTAGAACACCCTAGCAACCACCCAAAATGCCTTATAACACCCTAGCAACACCCTAGCAACCACCCAAAATACCTTAGAACACCCTAGCAACACCATAGCAACCACCCAAAATACCTTAGAACACCCAAGCAACACCCTAGCAACCACCAAAAATACCTTAGAACACCCTAGCAACCACCCGAAATACCTCAGAACATCCTAGCAACACCCTAGCAACCACCCAAAATACCTTAGAACACCATAGCAACCACCCAGAACACCCTAGCAACCACCCAAAATACCTTAGAACACCCTAGCAACCACCCAGAACACCCTAGCAACCACCAAAAATACCTTAGAACACCCTAGCAACCACCAAAAATACCCTAGCAACACCATAGCAACCACCCAAAATACCTTAGAACACCCTAACAACACCCTAGCAACCACCCAAAATGCCTTAAAACACCCTAGCAACACCCTAGCAACCACCCAAAATACCTCAGAACATCCTAGCAACACCCTAGCAACCATCCAAAATACCTTAGAACACCATAGCAACCATCCAGAACACCCTAGCAACCACCCAAAATACCTTAGAACACCCTAGCAACCACCCAGAACACCCTAGCAACCACCAAAAATACCTTAGAACACCCTAGCAACCACCCAAAATACCTTAGAACACCCTAGCAACACCATAGCAACCACCCAAAATGCCTTAGAACACCCTAACAACACCATAGCAACCACCCAAAATGCCTTAAAACACCCTAGCAACACCATAGCAACCACCTAAAATACCCTAGAACACCCTAGCAACCACCCAGAACACCCTAGCAACCACTCAAAATACCTTAGAAACCACCTAGCAACCACCCACAACACCTTAGCAACCCACTAGAAACACCCTAGCAACATTTAATTACTTGAAACTATACTTTAACCTTTAAACTACTTTGAACTTTAAACTATTTAAAACTTTAAACTACTTTAAACTACTTTAAACTAATTTAAACTTCAAACTACTTTAAAATTCAAACTTATTTAAACTTTAAACTACTTTAACTTTCAAACTAATTTAAACTTCAAACTACTTTAAAATTCAAACTAATTTAAACTTTAAATTAATTTAAACTACTTTAAACTTTAAACTAAGTTAAACTATAAACTACTTTAAACTAATTTAAACTTCAAACTAATTTAAACTTTAAACTAATTTAAACTTCAAACTACTTTATACTTCTTCAAACTTTGCGGTCCAAACTTTCACAAGCCAACTTAAAGTTTGTCTCGACGAACTTTTTCTAGTTATTATTATTCTTCTTACTAAAAAATTTACAACTCTAACTCCTCCTAGAGCTTTAACTCCACATACTCCAAACTCGGCACGGACACTCAAACTGTTCTGACTCGGTGTGCTATATCTTTTCTAACTGATCGGACTTACGGTTTTCCTAAAAACTACGATCAAACTCGGAAAAAATTCCCATTGACTTTACATTGCGGAATCTTCAGATTTTCAAACTCCCCAACTGTCAAAAATTCAAATGTAAATCCCTTGAAACCCTAGACTGAATCAAACTGCCATTCTATATACTATATGAGCCAATGAGACTCATTCAAACTAATAAACTCATCCATCTATGACACTCATCCATCTATCTATCCACTTTAAACTAAATGAAACTTTAAACTTCAAACTAAATTGAACTTCAAACTAAATGAAACTTTAAACTTCAAACTAAATGAAACTTTAAACTTCAAACTAAATGAAACTTCAAACTAATGAAACTTTAAACTTCTAACTAAATGAAACTTTAAACTTCAAACTAAATGAAACTTCAAACTAAATGAAACTTTAAACTTCAAACTAAATTAAACTTATACATTCTAAACTCATAAACTTTGAGTGAGTGTGTGTGTGTGTGTGTGTGTGTGTGAGCGAGTTAGTGTGTGTGTGTGTGTGTGCATTTGTGAGTGTATGTGCATGTGTGTGTGTGTGAGTTAGTGAGTGTGTGTGTGAGAGTTAGTGTGTGTGTGTGTGTGAGCGAGTTAGTGTGTGTGTGTGTGTAACTGCCTAACAACACCATAGCAAACACCCAGAACACCCTAGCAACCACCCACAATACATTAGAACACCCAAGCAACACCCTAGCAACCACCCAAAATACCTTAGAACACCCTAGCAACCACCCAGAACACCCTAGCAACCACCCAAAATACCTTAGAACACCCTAGCAACCACCCAAAATGCCTTATAACACCCTAGCAACACCCTAGCAACCACCCAAAATACCTTAGAACACCCTAGCAACACCATAGCAACCACCTAAAATACCTTAGAACACCCTAGCAACCACCCGAAATACCTCAGAACATCCTAGCAACACCCTAGCAACCACCCAAAATACCTTAGAACACCATAGCAACACCATAGCAACCACCCAGAACACCCTAGCAACCACCAAAAATACCTTAGAACACCCTAGCAACCACCCAAAATACCTTAGAACACCCTAGCAACACCCTAGCAACCACCCAAAATACCTTAGAACACCCTAGCAACCACCCAACATGCCTTATAACACCCTAGCAACACCCTAGCAACCACCCAAAATACCTTAGAACACCCTAGCAACCACCCAAAATAACTTAGAACACCCTAGCAACACCATAGCAACCACCCAAAATACCTTAGAACACCCTAGCAACACCCTAGCAACCACCAAAAATACCTTAGAACACCCTAGCAACCACCCAAAATACCTCAGAACATCCTAGCAACCACCCAAAATGCCTTAGAACACCCTAGCAACCACCCAGAACACCCTAGCAACCACCAAAAATACCTTAAAACACCCTAGCAACACCCTAGCAACCACCCAAAATACATTAGAACACCCTAGCAACACCATAGCAACCACCCAAAATACCTTAGAACACCCTAACAACACCCTAGCAACCACCCAAAATGCCTTAAAACACCCTAGCAACACCCTAGCAACCACCAAAAATACCTTAGAACACCCTAGCAACACCCTAGCAACCACCCAAAATACCTTAGAACACCCTAGCAACACCATAGCAACCACCCAAAATACCTTAGAACACCCTAACAACACCCTAGCAACCACCCAAAATGCCTTAAAACACCCTAGCAACACCATAGCAACCACCTAAAATACCCTAGAACACCCTAGCAACCACCCAGAACACCCTAGCAACCACTCAAAATACCTTAGAAACCACCTAGCAACCACCCACAACACCTTAGCAACCCACTAGAAACACCCTAGCAACATTTAATTACTTGAAACTATACTTTAACCTTTAAACTACTTTAAACTAATTTAAACTTCAAACTACTTTAAAATTCAAACTTATTTAAACTTTAAACTACTTTAACTTTCAAACTAATTTAAACTTCAAACTACTTTAAAATTCAAACTAATTTAAACTTTAAATTAATTTAAACTACTTTAAACTTTAAACTAAGTTAAACTATAAACTACTTTAAACTAATTTAAACTTTAAACTAATTTAAACTTCAAACTACTTTATACTTCTTCAAACTTTGCGGTCCAAACTTTCACAAGCCAACTTAAAGTTTGTCTCGACGAACTTTGTCTAGTTTAATTGTGACATTTACTAGCAGTTTACAGAGTGAAGATGTTTCTGTGTGTGTGATCAGGGTTTGAAATTCACTTTTTCACTTACCGGTCAATTTGGCAAGCAACTAAATAAGTCTTTTCTGTTCACCAAATGCTCTTTAATCTTCACTATTGCAGCGAGCCGTTATTAGTTGTGTAGTGACGTGTGTGTGTTCAAGTAAGCCAGATATGCGCAGATCTGTGCAGTACGCTGTATTTAATATATCATGAGGACTCAGTGTTTGTGCTAAACCTGTGCAGATTTGTCTTACTTGAACTTCCCCAGCAAAGTGAGTAAACATAATAAGTAACGCCAAACTGGCTCGTGATTTGACAGCTTAACCCGCCAGCTGATCTCAAACCCTGCGTGTGTGTGTGTGTGTGTGTGTGTGTGTGTGTGTGTGTGCAGCGGTTCTCACCGGAGCCTCGCCACACCTCCGCCAGATAGCAGCTGCTGTCCCCGGGGCCTCGGCACAGCTCCAGCACATCAGCACACACCGTCTCCGGCGTGATCGGCACCTCGCTGAAGTGTTGGTCGTTATTACTGAGGTACACCGTCAGGAACATCTGGAGCACAGCACAGGCACAGTTACACACACTCCACACACACCACAGCACAGTTACACACACGAACACACACTCGACACACCACAGCACAGTAATACACACTCCACACACACCACAGCACAGTTACACACACGAACACACACACCACAGCACAGTTACACACACTCGACACACACCACAGCACAGTTATACACACGAACACACACTCGACACACCACAGCACAGTAATACACACTCGACACACCACAGCACAGTAATACACACTCGACACACCACAGCACAGTAATACACACTCGACACACACCACAGCACAGTTATACACACGAACACACACACCACAGTTACACACAAACACACACACCACAGCACAGTTACACACACTCCACACACACCACAGCACAGTTACACACACGAACACACACTCAACACACACCACAGCACAGTAATACACACTCCACACACACCACAGCACAGTTACACACACTCCACACACACCACAGCACAGTTACACACACGAACACACACTCGACACACCACAGCACAGTTACACACTCCACACACACCACAGTTACACACACGAACACACACACCACAGCACAGTTACACACACTCGACACACACCACAGCACAGTTATACACACGAACACACACTCGACACACCACAGCACAGTAATACACACTCGACACACACCACAGCACAGCACGGTTATACACACTCCACAGCACAGTTATACACACTCCACACACTCGACACACACCACAGCACAGTAATACACACTCCACACACACCACAGCTCAGTAATACACACTCCACAGCACGGTTATACACACTCCACAGCACAGTTATACACACTCCACACACTCGACACACACCACAGCACAGTAATACACACTCCACACACACCACAGCACAGTAATACACACTCCACAGCACAGCACGGTTATACACACTCCACAGCACAGTTATACACACTCCACACACTCGACACACACCACAGCACAGTAATACACACTCCACACACACCACAGCACAGTAATACACACTCCACAGCACAGCACGGTTATACACACTCCACAGCACAGTTATACACACTCCACACACTCGACACACACCACAGCACAGTAATACACACTCCACACACACCACAGCACAGTAATACACACTCCACAGCACAGCACGGTTATACACACTCCACAGCACAGTTATACACACTCCACACACTCGACACACACCACAGCACAGCACGGTTATACACACACCACAGCACAGTAATACACACTCCACACACTCGACACACACCACAGCACAGCACGGTTATACACACTCTCGACACACACCACAGCACAGGCACGATTATACACACTCCACACACACTCTCGACACACAGCACAGCACGGTTACAGTGTTTCCCCTAGGATGTTTTTTCAGGGGGGGGGGGGGGGACTGCTAGTGTTGCGGAGCGGGCGTGTTACGGATACGTGGTGTACATTTTTTAGCAATCAAAAAGCATGTCTAATTAATTGAAATAGTGTATTATGAATCATTAAACGTATACAACATTTAAAAAAAAAAAAAGAAAAATAATTTCACACTAATTCTGTGTTGTGTTTTTTCTGGTAATAAAATGAAGACATAAAACACAAATTTTATCATTTATCATCAATTTTAATCATATGAAATTAAATAAACTTTTTGTCAAATAACGTGCTGCACAATGAGCTTTACTGTTAAAATTAAAACATAGATTATTCCTTAAATTCAGTTTTGATGATAATTTATTTGGATTAGTGTTAGTATTATTACATTGGGACATATCTAAATTCTACTGTACAACGGTAATATATTTCTGTCATGTTAAACCGAACTTTTATTTTGACGGGTTGCCGTGAAGACCTTTTGAGTTTCTGTGTTTGTCATAATGATAGTTTTTCACAAATGAAGCGGTTAAATGATCACGAAGTGACTTTCGGAGTGGATCTAGAGCCTGGAGAGGAAGTTCATGCATTTGTGTCTTCATATAGGCAAAAAAACAGTGCAAGCGTCACACGTGCTTCAGTGTGTGTGTGTGTGTGTGTGTGTGTGGTAAATGAAACTGCGCGTCGGCTGCACCATTCAATCACACAGAACAAGCAGGATTCGTATTTGTGGTTTAATAACCACACACACTTGTCTACATCGCGATTTGATTTCAAGTGTACACTGAACTGCTTTCTATTTATTCCTCAAAAGATGGACAAATTCCATGAAATTCCGCGTTATACAGTAAATTTCTTTTTTATGACTGGATTTCGTCAGCAATTTAGGGGGGGGGGGGGGGTCGTTTTGGCAATGGTAGGGGAAACACTGCGGTTATACACACTCCACACACACTCTCGACACACCACAGCACAGGCACGGTTACACACACGAACACGAGTGAGCTGCCGACACATTCACACACTCCGCTTAAAGGGTTCGTTCACCCAAATATGAAAATTCTGTCAGTAATTACTCTCTCATGTTGTTCTACGGTATTATTGTAATATATTATTCATGTTGTTTGTTAAGGCATCATGGCCGCTCTCCAACACAAATCCGTGCCAAATTCAACAACAAAAAGTACAGTATATAATAGAGATATAATATATAATATACAGATTTGCGAGAGACTTTCGCGATAATTTCTAAGGGTGTATTCACACCTGCCTTGTTTGGTTCGACTGAATCGAACTCTAGTTCGTTTCCCCCCTTGGTGCGGACCTTTTGGGCAGGTGTGAATACAGCAATCGAACTCGGGTGCGGACCAAACAACCGAACCGAGACCCAGCTGAAGAGGTGGTCTCGGTACGGTTCCAAACGAACTCTGGTACGGTTCGTTTACGGTGTGAACATGAATCGACCCAATTGCAAGAAAGCACTGCGCCTTTGAGTTAAAACGCTTCCGTAGTCGGAGTTGCGTTATGGGAAAGTGATCTGTTGTAGCCTTCTACATTACATCTGTTGCGCGCCGTGTGTGCATTAGGGGTGGAACGGTACATGTATTCGTATTGAACCGAAACGTACGGGCGTCACGGTTCGGTGCATGAATTTACACGGAGAATACACGGTATAAAAATAAATAAAACTCGCGTGCAAATTAATTAATGTAATGCGTAACTACTATTACATACGCGGGTTCTTTAGGGACACATAATCTGTACCATCGGCTTAGCTCTGAACGCGCGTTCACTTCAAACGTTTGCTTTATGCGCGTCCTATTCGCTTTGGACTAGCGTCGAACTAGACGCGAATTTGACGCTCTATTCGCGTTTGGTGTGACCGCATAATGAACAGGCTGCAATGTCAAGATTGCAATGCTGGAGTGTGTGTGTGTGTGTGTGTATGCGCAGAGGCGCGGCCGTGATCGAACTGTGTGTGTGTGTGTGTGAGAGAGAGAGAGAGGCGCGGGCGCGATCGAACAGTGGAAACATAAAAAAACATACTCCGTCATTTTGTTCATACAGATCATTAAACCTGCAAAGTGTTTACTTATATTTGTGTACACTCGCAATAAAACACAACATTGTGCTTTTGTCACACTGTAAACTCTTGTCAAACTGTAACCTACAACTGTCATCATTGGAATGGAATGAATGAATGAGTGTGTGCATCAGGACATTCACATACAGAGCGTTCTCTTTAGTCTAATCGCGCATAGATGCAAAAAAAAAAGCATTTGCAGTTCATATAATGTAACGATAGTTACAATACAAGGATGATGCTGCGTTCATTTACGTTAAGCCTTTTTTGCACTTCCTGATTTCCCTACTTGAGAATCCTTGTCCAATGCATGGACGACCTTAGCACACGTGTGGTTTTGTTTACAAATTTTGGTTCACTTGCAAAAAGAGCAGTGAAAAAAGCGAACCGTACCAAAAAAAAAAAAAAAAAGTATTTGGTCCGGACCAAAGCAAGTGAACTATCGGACTTTCCTGGTGTGAATACACCCTAAATGTTGATAAAAATCTATTGTGAAATGCCAGTGTTTCCATTTACCGATGTTATGCGACAAACTAACGGCCATCGCAAACATCACGGCGACGGATGTTAGTGGGTTTGTGCTCAGCCACCGCACTAGACATTATTATTAACGGATGGAGACGTGTGTGTGTGTGTGTTATTAAACATTGATGTGAAGGAGAGACTCTTATACTGTGAGTTTCTGGGAGATTCTCCTCAGTTCTGCTTCAAGCTCTTGATAAACTGTGGCGTTTCTGTGGTGTAGAGTCCAGTATTCCTGTAATACTTCTGTCTTTCATGAGTTTAATAAAGAACTCGTCTCGTCTTCTGTCCACACACACACACACACATCATCTACGACAGGAGACATACATGCGCAAAAGCTGTTTCCACTGCAGGGTTTTCTGCGAAATATTCCTTTTCGAAGTGCCTGAAAACCCCTCATGCGAGCCTGAAACTGTTTCGCGATATATGGGAGTTTTTGCAAAATTGAGTGTTTCTATTGGGCGTATTTTCAATTGGGCGATTTGAAGGGTAATGGACACTTGGCTAACGCAGCACACATCACCAGCATAACATATTGTGTAATATGAAAGTGAAGATTAAAAGGATACTAATGTGAAAAGTAAAATTTTTATGAATTCTATTTCTACCAATGCATGAATGTGAACGAGGCTCGGGACAGTGCGTCCTCGTCACGAAAGTTTAAGCCTTGACAATATTCAAGACGACAGGTAAGAAAGTTCGTTTGTGTGGAAAGTCTTGTGTGCGCAAACATCGGAAGCTCGCACAAACACTACACTGAGCTCTCTCACGTCTTCTGGCACTCGAGCGCACAAACCCACACACAATTATATCACAAATAGCGAGTATCCTAGTAAACATAGCTGGCGTAAGTGAACGTAAACAGCTGAGAAAGAAAACGCAGGTGTATCAGTACATTAGATCAGTGCATTCAGTCTTAAAGTGACAGCACTCAGGGAACTACACTGCGACCAAAATGGTCGCATATGCGACCTTTTGAAATGCCATTGCGACCCTAATTTTTAATGGGTCGCAAATGTATCACCGTTTGATTATTTTTGTACCTACCAAATGTTTTAGGCAATATGCTATGATTTGCTATGAGCATTTATTAAAACAGAAATGTGTATTTTAAGAATACGTTTTATAACGCGCTCTGAGCATTCAACACATCAAGTTAGCTTCGCGGATTCGCGCTTGTTTAACTGAGAGAACGAGCAGAGAGAGTGAAAGCCCCAGTCGCGCGCGCACGCGCTCTCTCTCCCTCCCTCGCTCATAATAATGAATTGAGTTGACTGAATATCTTTGAGAATACACGATGGTAAAAGGTCGGAAGACCGAAGTTTTTTTTTTCTGAACTACCACTGGTTGTGAATTGTGCTAAAATAACGTTGCCTCATCTTCTCTGAAAAGCTTTCCACACATTCAGATGGCATAAACCACTCTTTCAATAAACAAAACAAAAAATCTATCTGGTGATGAAATGTTTTCTGTGTTGAGACAAATCTTGTGCGATGTCCTAAACTGCCTGGATAATCACACAACGTGTGCCGTGGTCCATTAATGACACGTCCGATTCGCGAACTGACTCCTTTGAACCGATTCACTTTAATGAATGGTTAAAATAACAACTGATCTGTCCAACACTGAACTCAAGAGTCATTCTAGAATGATTCATTCTTTCCAAGTAGAGCTATTCAAGTCATCTGGTGAAATTGTTTTTATATCGCAATATATATCGCAGAAAAATCAAATATCGCAATGTCATTTTTTTACCAATATCGTGCAGCCCTACTGTAAATTCTGTGGGCCTTCTATTGCAGGACTGTCCAAATTTGTAACTGCGTCAAAACAATTCAAACACGAATCATTGAAGCTTCACAATGACATTATATTTATTTTACTTTTCCTTAAGAGTTCAGAAGTCTGCCCATCTGTGCCAACCATAGCATGGTGAAATCCAAAAGAAATTAATTTAGCACTTTATTGTGTAGGCTACTGTATTTTCTATTGCAGTAAATCTATCCCAACCATTTTTAAAGAAAACAAGAAGGCATGTGTTTTAAAAGATGGAGAGTAAAATAAAAAGCACATCTGTATGCAATACAGTTTCACTATTGGTCATTATTATCCAGAGCGGCTTACTATATAAATAATTTGTGCGACCAAATCATCTTTTGCGCTAGTAACTGAAAAAGTTAGTAGCGCAAGTGCCACCAGTGGAAAATGTTAGTGTAGTTCCCTGGCACTGATATTCCTGTGTCTTTAATAGGGCTGCACGATTCATCCAAATCGACCCGCAATCACCATTCGGCTTAGTGCGATTTCTTTACATTTTTAATGAAATAAATATCTGCTAATATCTGTTACTCAGTGATCCGCAGTAACGCTGCTCCGTCTCTGAAAGCACTGCGAGTTATGACGTGCATTTGAACAAGCAACACAAAACATCTTCCCAAACTTATGAGATGCGTTTACAAAACTGGCCAACAAAAGAACGTTTAATAACATGTTTTTCTACAGTGTACGGGAGGTTTTTGTTCCCACAGCGGATAGGCTCATATTTCATATTAAAGACATTGACTCTGTTTTTGATAGAGGATACTTGTTATTAATATTATTTTTATATTTGTTCTTAAATACTCTATTTTTAATAATGAAAATGTTATGGTAACAGTGATACTTCTTATGTTGTTAAATATTATTAAGGCTAAATAAAAATATCGAACAAAATAAGAAATATTACTGTTACAATAAATAATATATTCATTATTAAAACAATCATAATTATTCTTAGTCATATTAATATATAGCCTAAGCCCAAAATTGTAGTAAACAACTCCAATTAAAAGAGGAAGATCAAGTTTTGACTTGATTTATATAATGTACATTACATTATTAATCTTATAAAAGCCACCAATGAAACAGAAGCTGAAGGCAAAATTACCTGTTCCCTTTTTATTCGTTGTCAAATCTTAATTATGACATACAAATTTCATAATTATGACATATGCCTACTAAATCATATAATCGAGATTAAAAAGTCGAAATTGTGACTGACTTTTATGTCATATTATCTCAGAATTATGATTTACAAAAGCATGATTTTTTTTTTTGTGCCGGAAATAATTACTTCAAAAGATCAAAAAGATTATGCTTATATTAACCATGGTACTTTCTGAGATCGATGAACATTAAACTAATAAAGTCACATGCGCAATGAGTGGCAACACTACACATAATAATAATAATAATATATCTACAGTACAGGTGAGATATTAAAGAAGAAAACATACTGAGCTTTTATGATCTTATACAAACAAGTAAATGAAAACAAACCAGTTCCCTCACTCACCGGCATCATTTTCGCGTCGCGCCTGAGGATCTTTACCAGCCCGGATCGGAATGTGCGATTGTTCGCTGATTGTTTTAGTAAAGTTATAAATCAAGGAAGATGTTAGAGACAAACACCAGTTTCCTATCAGACAAAACCAGTGCCGAAGCGTGTGACGTCAGAGGCCTTCCCAAACTTTCCATCGGCGAGAGTTTCTGTTGGCGAACATCGGACGACCGATCACGAATGTTTCATATTGTTTTATTTCCCACAGAAGCGATCAAATGTTCACGCGGAAGAGAATTCCCAGTGTCTCTTATTACAGTTCAAAGTGTTTGTTTGTTGCTTGCGATGTTTCTCTCGCTCTCCGCTCCCGTTCTGACGCCTGTTGCTGCTGAGGAGCGCGTGACGTCACGCACAGGAAGCTCATCCCTCTGGAAAACTCGAGCCAAGATGGCGGCATGTTTTTTTTTTTTTTTTTTTTGTCCTTAGAAATTTTTTTTATATATATTTTGTTGTATACCAGTTCGATAGTATGTAATGTAAGGATACAAGTAGTTGATGGGAGAAGCGGGGATTTTTCGCAACTTCAAAACAGTTGAATCACTTGCAAAACGTTTGGAAGGGCTCGACACTCCGCGCGCTGTCGCCATCTGCTGGTGAAGACGTGCAACTGCAACGATTCATTTATGGCCCCAAACCCCCATGTGTTTCCCACATACTTTTAACATGTTCATTAATTCTACATATAGGCTAAGTTTAACATAGCTTCTTGTAGAATCTGAGAGTTTCTATAGAGTTCAGATTCTGCCTCGACTGTTAATTTGTGGTTGCACCTTTGTCATTTAAAACAAATCTGTAAAGCTACAGTAAACTTGGCACTGGTTTTGTGTGTTTATTGCTTGCTTTGCCAAAATCACATTTGCAGGCCAAAATGTTTAATAGGCATGCCATAGCCAGCAAAAAATAGATTTTTAACTAATTTTATTCACTGGTGTGAACTGCTATGTCTATTTAATTTAGAGTAAAATTCTTAATTAGCAAATTATCAGTGTAAAGTGACACATGAAATTGTCAGAAATGTAGCTAAATTAATTAAATTCAGAACAAAGACCTCAGATCACACTTAAAATATGATAAATAATGATTTTTTTAACAACCAAACGTTAACCACTTTCACAATTGTATATTGTTAGAATTACATGCCAAGATTTGACTAGACATGAACTCAACTAAAATAAATAAATATAAATTTTCAAATAGCTTTCACCCTACAGAATATATGTAAACATTTTATGATTTAATGCTATTTATAGCAGTTATTTTAGTTTTATCATAGTTTTATTAATATTTAGAATTCGTTTTTATGTTAATTTTAGTTTAATTTTGAGCCGTTATGTGTTTTTGTCATTTTATTATTGCTATTTATTTCAGTTTATTTCCAAGGCAATCTTTCAAATTTTTTGTTTAATTTAAGTTTTCCAACTAATATTTTTTTAAGAGCACTTGTCGTGTCAAGCAAAGCCAGACGGTGGCGCAATTCACTGTGTGTTTACTGTAAAGACTGTGAACTGCAAAGCGCGACCAGCGCGACGGGTCAATGATTCACTTGTTGAGTCGGTTCTATTCAATGAATCGGTCAAAACGGTTTAAATCGGTTCTTGATTCATTTGGACAGTTCATGCGCGGACTGAATCATTTGACTCGTTGTAACGAACACAAAGTACAAAAACGCTGGATAAATTGGAATGTTATAATAATATCAATTGGAAAAACTGCAATCCATTGAAAACGAGCCTGAAACGCGTGACGTTTTCCAGCGATGAAGAAGATGTTTATTAACATCAGCCTGCAGTTTGTGAATGACTCAGGTAAACGCATTTTTCAAACGAAATGGTTAAAATAAACAAGAGAGCACAGAACTTGATATCAAAAATGACATCTATGTCTGTTCAGAAGGTATATCATCATTAATATAGGTTATGTTTTCTTGTTTGTTTTTAACGTTAGGCCTACCGCGGTATTCTTTGAACCACATTTAGTGACTCAAAATCCTGCCTTCAAACTCTGGAATCTTTGAATTTAAATCAATCAATATTTGCTGACATATTAATCAAAGCAAATCAGTTATGGAGACTCAATTACAGCATCATTTTAAGGCGAAAAGTTCCCGGATGACCTACTACTTCTACTTATTTTTCTACGCTAAATTTTTTAAAAATGTATTTATTGTATTGTTGGTTGAATGTTGAATCTGTGTCTGCCATGTAATAATAGCATGTGAAGCTGACAAACTTATAATACAACCAATATCAGCACATTATGAAAATAATGTAAAAAGAAAACTTTTCCCCCTCCAAAACATGTGCCACAATTATTGGCATCCCTAGAAATTCTCATGAGTAAAAACCTAACGGAAGTATATTTGTATGCTTTTAAATTAGGAACACTAGTCCCCACAACTGTGATCAGACAGCACTACATAACCTCGACTTCTTTGGTCAAATGAGACAAAATAGAGCTTTTCGGAAAACAATAGTTTTTGCATGCATATGATACACAGTTTTCGCGTGTAATACGCACGCACTCCACACCCCTAATACTACCCAAGGGTTTTAGTGCGCATCATTTGCACCCAAAAACTTTTTTTGGCGTATAAATGGCACGATGCTAAACATAAGCACTTTCATGAGATCTCCCCTCAGTCTGCATCGTTCCTAAAGACCCCGGTGCTGCCCACCAAACCGATCAGAACAACATCGGGGCTGGTGGGCAAAGCTTATGCTGCCTCTGGTCATGTCTCCACACTATGGGGGTGCTGCAGGTCTACCAGGCAGAAATGTTAGGAGACCTTAAAGGGATAGTTCACACAAAAATTAAAATTAGCCCATGATTTACCCACTCTCAAGCCATTCGAGGTGTATGAAAAAATTTTCCTGGCTCTTCCAAGCTTTATAATGGCAGTGAATGGCCGGTTTCTGTTTTGAAGTCTATAAAAGTGTGTCCATCTGTAACCCACCCAATTAATTGAGGCTGTGTTATATATTTTTCATGTATGAATTTTTTTTTTGTCTTGATTATATATATATTTTTTCTTTCCTAATGCATGAAATGTTCAGACATGTTTTTTTTTTTTTGTAATTATTTTGTATTCGCTGAGCAACAAAATTGTTAAGAGTATTGCGTCGATGAGAGCTGACGTCATATGCGCGCCAGCTCAGTGAAGAGAGAGATCGTGAACCACATGTGTGGCTGTCGATAATCTGAACCATCGTTGTCAATATCTTTCTAAAAGGGTGTTTGAACTGTTTTGTTACATTAGGTAAGTCACAATTGTTTTGTATTTTCATAAATATTGTTTAAGTTTGTGTTTGTTAATATACGAAAATGTGGATGGTGAATGCTGTTCATAATTGAGTATAGAGTGTGCAATATAACACATGTAAAGCATTTATGCTGTGTAAGTATACTTGTTAGAACTTGTTTGCACATTTATGTAATGGAAATAATGTTTAAAGGTTATAAATGTTAAAAGTATTGTCGATGAGAGCTGACGTCATATGCGCGCCAGCTCAGTGAAGAGAGAGATCGTGAACCACATGTGTGGCTGTCGATAATCTGAACCATCGTTGTCAATATCTTTCTAAAAGGGTGTTTGAACTGTTTTGTTACATTAGTTGGGATTTGTTTCGACGCTCTGGGATCGTGTTCGAGTCGCGCCGTGAGGGAGAACGCGCTGGATTTCCGCTGTGGAGGAATTGCGTCATCGGGGACTCTGCCTTCACGTTCAACTTTCATCACTGCAAAGAGTTTAGTAGGCATCCACTTTCACGCGAACTGAGTCATCTCCACTTTCACGCGAACTGAGTCATCTCCACTTTCACATGAACGGAGTCACATTCAAACGAATTGAACTGAGCCACATTCACATAAACTGAACTGTCATTTGCATAGCACTTATACTGCAGTGAACACGAACTGATATTTTTTTTATTTTATTTATTATATTTTATTTTCTTTGATTGTCATTGATTTTGTTTTCAAATAGTGATTTGTCAAAGGGGATTCTCATGTGATGTGATGTGTGAAAAGTGATCCGTGCACATTGAGGGGAATGAAATTCCAGTAAACAGTTACTGTTCAGTGATCTGATTGGTTTATCTGTTAATTCATTTCATTATCATTTATTAATTCATTCTATTTCATATTTAAGTTTATTCATTGGTTTACTTAATATTATTTTCATTTATTTAATTGTCCAGTTGGTACTACAGACATTAATTTAAACAAGCGCAGACACACATTTAATTTTTTTTTAATGCAAGGTGTGAGACCCCGAACCCGGGACTCCAGATACTATTATAAACGGTGAATATATGTATTTGGTGAGCTCAGACCCAAGGAGATATTTTTCCTCCTTTTCTTTTTGCGGTGTTAAATCCCACTAATGGGTTACATCCAAGAATAGAGAGAGAAAAATTTGGCGCCCAACGTGGGGCTGCGCTTGTTTGACAAAATCGTGTTTTAGTCCTAATTTTTCCGAATATTTTTATATCTATATACGTTTTTTTTTGTTGTTGGTTTTTTTTTTTTCTTCGCTCACAATGGACTTGTGCAAGCAGCATAATTTTGATCCTGAACGATCTGTAATACTTACAAAAGTAGATCCAAATACTACTCTTATGGAAGTGAGAAGATGTTTTGATCATCTTGATGAGGTGAAGAAAGTGGAGTGGTTAGGTGACAGATTCTCAGGAGAGCTTCTTTGTGAATTTCAGGAGGTTACTACCCCGTTAATAGCTGAAGAAGAATATTTGAATGCAGATGGCCAAAATGTATGGGGTGTTGTGCCACTAGAGGGTAGACAGATCGAAGATGTGCAACCTCAATCTAGCTCCACCACACCAATACAGAGTGAACATTCAGGTCAAACCTTGGATGATATGGCTGATCAGCTGTTGGTGCAAATAGAGAGTTTGGCACAACTTCACTGCGTAAATGTAAATGAACTAAGCCAGCAGGTTGCGACTAAGCTTGCACACAAAGCTGATGGTGTTGATAGGGGCCCCTCCACTTCAACCCCTGCTCCAAGAAAGTTTGGTAATGTAATGCCAGCAGCAACGCCTACTGTAGTCGCCAATTCGGCATCAAAAGTGTCTTTTGCAATTCGAACTGATTCACCTCCTGTGGAGAGGAACGCAACACATGAAACTCCTATCACTTTCACTATACCACAGGACGTACAGCGTGTAGTGGTGGAACATGTGGTGAAACATGACTCTGATTACCAGGGACATGTTCCCTTACCCCCCAAGTTAAGAATGTTTTCCGGACATTGCCCCAAGCCTAGTGGGGAAGTTGATTTCATCACGTGGCAATTGTACGCTAGGCAGTTACTTTCAGACACTTCTCTGATGGAGAGGCATAAGAGAAGGCACATTTTGGATAGTCTCCTTCCCCCTGCTCTTAATGTTGCCCTAGGAGTAGGTACAAATGCGCCACCAGAAACGTACGCAAGGGAGCTAGATAAAGCTTATGGTAGTGTCACTGGGGGAGATGAGCTGTACATTCAGTTTATAGAGACGCACCAAAACCGAGGTGAAAAGCCCTCTGATTATTTGAGGCGTCTTCATTCCTTGATGCAGGAGGTGGTTGAAAAGAAGGGAGTGGTTGGCAAACATTCTGACACTTTGCTTCTCAAGCAGTTCATCAGAGGGTGCTGGGATGAAGTCCTGATAACGCAGTTGCGTCTTAAAGATTTGCTATCAGACTCTTTACAGCCTGACTTGAGCTATTCCAGCTTGCTCTTCAAACTGAGGTCTTTCGAGCATGAGAAGCAGCTTAAAGAGAAACGTATGAATGTCCATTTATGCATGCCTCCTGTAAGGGCGCAGAGCCAAGTGCATGTTACTGCCGATCAGGGATTTGTAGTAAACTCCGGGGAAGCACAAGCCAATCTGGCCTTGACAGAACGCATTAAAGAGCTTGAAGCTGAGGTGGCTAAAGCAAAGGCACAGAAGCCAGCTTCAGTGAAGAAACTGCCATATGATCAACACCAGTCAAAAGTGCCTAACAAGAAAATGAGCAAAGAAGGGAAGTCATCATGCCCTGTGCCTCAAACTCAAGCTAAGTCACTGCCCATGAGTGGATTTTGTTATCGCTGTGGTGAGGATTCTCATTATTTGCAACAGTGCACCAATCCAGTGAATGCAGCCTTGGTGCAGAAAAAGCTGGTGCAGAGACATGAGCAAAGGAGTCTTCCAAACAAAGTGACAACACTCACTGCTCATTTAAACATGGAGTAGCCTCTGTTGTGGAACAAACAGAGGCTGGAGTTGTAAAAGGTTCCATAGAAAAGATAAACCAGGTTCCTAGGGGATTAGTTGGAGAACCTTGGGAAAGTAAGGCTTGGGTGGACGGGATTGAATGTTGTTGTCTAATTGATACTGGGTCCCAGGTGACTTGTGTAGCTGAATCTTTCTACAAGCAGTGTTTACAGCATAGGGGTATTACCCCCATGGTAGAACTACTCCGGGTTGAGGGGGCTGCAGGGCAATTAGTCCCTTATCTAGGATACATTGAAATCGATGTGCAGTTTCCTAAGTCTGCTTGTGGAACAGATGCAGTGGTTGCCGTACTAGCGCTGGTCTGTCCAGATCAAACCTACAGTGCTCGGTTGCCCTTGTTAGTGGGTACAAATGTCCTCCGTCATCTTGTACAAGATTGTAATACGCTGCAGGGAAAGAAATACCTACTGCAAATGCCCATTAGCAGTAACTGGATGGCTGCTTATAGTACTTGTGACGCTACTTCGACACCTTGTAAAGGGGCACAGTGCCTCACCCCAGTTAGACTGTCGGGCAAGAAATCTGTAACGATCAGTAAAGGGGAAAAGTGTGAAGTGACCGGGGTGTATCGAGCTAAAGATTTTGGCCAGAGCAAGACAATGATCATTGATGAACCAGTGATGCATCATCTTCCAGGTGGCTTAGTCGTGGAATGTAAGTTGATACAAGCTGAGGCTAGAGCTCGAAATAAAGTCAAAGTAGTCATTCGAAATGTTTCAGACCACAGTGTGACCTTGCAGCCAAAGGGCGTTCTCGCTGAGTGTTCAGTGGTGGAATGGATTAAGTCTCTGCCTATATTTGATAATGCTAGTACTTCTCAAACTACCACTTCTCTGATGGCAAGTCTTATGGTAAAGGCAGACGACCCTGTGGTTCTAGATTTTGATGGTTCCCCCATTTCTGAGGAGCTCAAAGCTCGCATAGTGGGAAGAATAAACTGTGAGGCATCAAGTGCATTTGCCAAGCATGATCTAGATGTGGGACGTGTGTCAGGCGTGGCACATAGGATAGAGCTAATTGAGCATGTTCCGTTCAAAGAGCGTACTCGTCGTGTCTCTCCAGCTGACTTTGAAGACTTGAGGAAACACTTGTTAGATTTGCTTGCTAGTGAGATTATAGAAGAATCGAATAGTCCTTACGCTTCACCAGTAGTACTGGTGAGGAAGAAAAACGGTGACTTGAGAATGGTGGTTGATTATCGCAAACTAAATAAGTTGACAAAGGGAGATGCATATCCTCTTCCCAGGATCGAGGAAACCTTTACATTGCTGTCAGGTTCGAAGTGGTTTACGGTCCTAGATTTAAAAAGTGGATATTACCAGTTGGAGGTGGAAGAGAGTGATCGCCCCAAAACTGCGTTCACTACGCCATTTGGAAATTGGCAATTTCGGCGTTTACCACAAGGGCTGACGAATTCTCCAGCAACTTTTCAGAGAACCATGGAGAAAGTCATGGCGGGTTTGAATTTGCAGGAAGTTATAGCTTTTCTTGACGACTTGATCATTTTCTCTGACACCCTTGAAGAACATGAGGCTAGGCTCATGAAGGTTCTCCAACGTATCTCCGCTTTTGGGCTGAAGTTAGCACCTTCCAAGTGTAAGTTCTTTCAAACTTCCGTCAAATATCTAGGGCATGTTATTTCTGCTCAAGGTATACACCCTGACCCAGACAAGATTTCTGCTTTAACAGAATGGCCCATCCCAAAGACTGTCAGAGATTTGAGGTCATTCCTAGGCTTTGCTGGGTATTACCGGCGATTTGTTGAAGGCTACTCCCAGATAGTTAAGCCTCTGAATGCGCTATTACAGGGTGAATTTTCTACTAGAGGACGGTCAACATCATCGTACCGTGTTAGGAGTAAAGCGCAATCCCTAGCTGGGAAATGGGATAATGAGTGTCAAGTTGCTTTTGACACTATCATTCAAAAGCTTACAACTGCGCCTGTTCTAGGTTTTGCGGACTGGAAGTTACCATACATTCTACACACTGACGCCAGCGTCACTGGCATAGGCGCTGCTTTATATCAAGTTCAAGATGGAAAGACAAGAGTGATCGCCTATGCCAGTCGTGGTCTTTCTAAGAGTGAGAAAAACTACCCAGTGCACAAGCTAGAGTACTTAGCACTCAAATGGGCTGTGTGTGAAAAATTTCACGATTTCTTGTATGGCACAAAGTTTACCGTGCTAACAGACAACAATCCATTAGTGTATGTGCTCACTACAGCTAAATTGGATGCGGCTGGCCATAGGTGGCTCGCGGCTCTGTCTATGTATGATTTTGATATCAAGTACAGAGCGGGCAAAACTAATGTCGACGCGGACGGGCTGTCACGTCGTCCTCAAAAACCACTTATGGATGATGAGGAGGCCATACAGATCGATGAACGAGTAGCAAACTTGATAAGCAGAGCAGAATGTGCAGCAACTGAGTTTGAAAACATCGAACATCAAGCAATCAAAACTGTGTGTTTGCGACATTTAGTGTATTGTGAGACGCATGTCGTACAGCCGTGTGAGGAGGGAGACCTGCTGGAAGGCAGCGTCATCTCAAATCCCGCTGTCGAGATGCTTCTTTGCAATGATGATGTGGTCCCTGATGATTTGATAGAACCTGAGCACTGGCCTGGACAGACTGCTTTACCCAGTATGTCTCCAACAGATTGGTACAAGTTACAGAGAGAAGATATAGCTATCAGAAGGGTAATTGACCTTGTGATTTCTGGGGAAACTTTAGCTCATGTAGATAGACTCAAAGAATCTAAGGAAGTGAGTCTGATGCTGAGGGAAAGGCCTAGACTAAGCTTAGTAGATGGTGTTCTGTATCGTACGGTATCTGATCAGTATGGGCAAAAATACAGGCAGCTGGTGGTTCCCCCGAGTTTTAGAGACAGGGCTCTTGAAGGCGTTCATGATGAGACGGGGCACATGGGGTATGAAAGAACACTGGAGCTCGCAAGAGGCAGATTTTATTGGCCTAAAATGGCAGAATATGTGGAGAAAAAGTGCAGGACTTGTGAAAGATGCATCAAGAGAAAGGCTCGTGCACAAAGAGCTGCAGAACTAGTGAACATCAAAGCTTATTCTCCCTTGGAATTAGTTTGTATTGACTATCTTTCATTAGAGCCGGATTCAAATGACACCCGCAACATATTAGTCATTACTGATTTTTTCACTAAGTTTTCTTGGGCATTTCCAACCAAAGACCAAACAGCTAAAACGGTGGCTTCGGTGTTGTGGGAAAATCTGATTTGCAGTTTTGGTTTTCCTAAGAGAATACATAGTGATCAGGGGGCCAATTTTGAGTCTGATCTTGTGAAGGAGTTGTGCACACTAGCAGGAGTTAAGTCCCGCACTACACCTTATCACCCGCGGGGAAACCCAGTAGAAAGATTTAATCGAACCCTACTGGATTTACTGGGAACCCTTAGTGATAAAAAGAAGGAACATTGGAGAAAATATGTCCGTCCTGTAGTGCATGCGTACAATTGCACTAGAAATGATGCGACAGGCGAGACTCCTTTCTTTCTTATGTTCGGACGCCAACCTCGTCTCCCAATTGACCTTTGCTTCGGGATTAACCCAAAGGGGCATAATTCCAAAAGTCATACTCATTATGTCAGTGAGTTGAAACGAAGGTTGAGGTACGCTTATCAATTGGCTGTTCAAAATGCGGAAAAGAGGCAATTGATGAATAAAACTAGATGGGATAAGAAAGTGACGGCTGCTACAATAGAAGTTGGCGATCGCGTTCTTGTAAGAAATGTTAATATCCGGAGAAAGCACAAGATTGCAGATCGTTGGGAATCCACCATCTATGTGGTGGTAAAGCAGCCTAATGCAGAGATCCCCGTGTATGTTATTCAGCCTGAGAATTGCGAAGGCCCTGAGCGTGTCCTGCACAGAGATCTTTTACTTCCATGTGGGTTTCTTCCAACTAGTCATGATGAGATTGATGAGGCTCCGGCTGTCGAAGGAGCGGTTACACGCAGGAGGCGTAAACTTGAGTTGGAAGGGGATATGGAGGTTGAATGTGATGAGAATGTGGAAACTGAAGGTCACAATGTGTCTCTGAATCCTTATGCCCCAGAGTTCCAGTTGGGGACAGCCTTGCAAGAAGTCTCTGAACCTTTTGTGTCTCACAGTTTGTTGAATGAGCATGAAGTTGAAATGCAGAAAGGTGATTGGCAAGGCACTGAATCTGTTGAGAACAATGTGGATGATGTTAATGAGACTGTAATCCAGCAAGATGTCTCACCCTTATTGGATGATGTTAATGAGACTGTAATCCAGCAAGATGCCTCATCCTTAGAGGATGATGTCAATGAGGTGTCAGTTCATCCCGATGAGTTGAGTGCTGAAGGGAAACTTGATTCTCATGTTGAGTTAAGGAGGTCCCAAAGAGAGAAAAGACCCCCAAGTAAATTGAAAGATTTTGTTTGGAAAGCACAATGTGGAAAGCAGAGTGTACATGTAGAACCCAAATCTAATTATTTTAGTCAAGTACTTGAAATGATGCAACAACAGATGAGAGTGCAACAAACTCAAAGTGAATTGTTATTTAGTCTTGTAGGTCATGTACCAAGTTAAGTATCTGATGAGGACATCAGAGTTTCAGCAGGGGAGGATGTAACCCACCCAATTAATTGAGGCTGTGTTATATATTTTTCATGTATGAATTTTTTTTTTGTCTTGATTATATATATATTTTTTCTTTCCTAATGCATGAAATGTTCAGACATGTTTTTTTTTTGTTGTAATTATTTTGTATTCGCTGAGCAACAAAATTGTTAAGAGTATTGCGTCGATGAGAGCTGACGTCATATGCGCGCCAGCTCAGTGAAGAGAGAGATCGTGAACCACATGTGTGGCTGTCGATAATCTGAACCATCGTTGTCAATATCTTTCTAAAAGGGTGTTTGAACTGTTTTGTTACATTAGGTAAGTCACAATTGTTTTGTATTTTCATAAATATTGTTTAAGTTTGTGTTTGTTAATATACGAAAATGTGGATGGTGAATGCTGTTCATAATTGAGTATAGAGTGTGCAATATAACACATGTAAAGCATTTATGCTGTGTAAGTATACTTGTTAGAACTTGTTTGCACATTTATGTAATGGAAATAATGTTTAAAGGTTATAAATGTTAAAAGTATTGTCGATGAGAGCTGACGTCATATGCGCGCCAGCTCAGTGAAGAGAGAGATCGTGAACCACATGTGTGGCTGTCGATAATCTGAACCATCGTTGTCAATATCTTTCTAAAAGGGTGTTTGAACTGTTTTGTTACATTAGTTGGGATTTGTTTCGACGCTCTGGGATCGTGTTCGAGTCGCGCCGTGAGGGAGAACGCGCTGGATTTCCGCTGTGGAGGAATTGCGTCATCGGGGACTCTGCCTTCACGTTCAACTTTCATCACTGCAAAGAGTTTAGTAGGCATCCACTTTCACGCGAACTGAGTCATTTCCACTTTCACGCGAACTGAGTCATCTCCACTTTCACATGAACGGAGTCACATTCAAACGAATTGAACTGAGCCACATTCACATAAACTGAACTGTCATTTGCATAGCACTTATACTGCAGTGAACACGAACTGATATTTTTTTTATTTTATTTATTATATTTTATTTTCTTTGATTGTCATTGATTTTGTTTTCAAATAGTGATTTGTCAAAGGGGATTCTCATGTGATGTGATGTGTGAAAAGTGATCCGTGCACATTGAGGGGAATGAAATTCCAGTAAACAGTTACTGTTCAGTGATCTGATTGGTTTATCTGTTAATTCATTTCATTATCATTTATTAATTCATTCTATTTCATATTTAAGTTTATTCATTGGTTTACTTAATATTATTTTCATTTATTTAATTGTCCAGTTGGTACTACAGACATTAATTTAAACAAGCGCAGACACACATTTAATTTTTTTTTAATGCAAGGTGTGAGACCCCGAACCCGGGACTCCAGATACTATTATAAACGGTGAATATATGTATTTGGTGAGCTCAGACCCAAGGAGATATTTTTCCTCCTTTTCTTTTTGCGGTGTTAAATCCCACTAATGGGTTACACATCCATGATAAAAGTGCGTCCATCCATGATAAAAGTGCATCCATCAATGAAAAAAGTGCATCCATCCATGATAAAAGTGCGTCCATCCATGATAAAAGTGCATCCATCCATGATAAAAGTGCGTCCATGCATGATAAAAGTGCATCCATCCATGATAAAAGTGCATCTATCCATGATAAAAGTGCATCCGTCCATGATAAAAGTGCATCTATCCATGATAAAAGTGCGTCCATCCATGGTTAAAGTGCGTCCATCCATGGTTAAAGTGCATCTATCCATGGTTAAAGTGCATCCATCCATGATAAAAGTGCATCCATCCATGATAAAAGTGCATCTATCCATGATAAAAATGCATCCATCCATGATAAAAGTGAGTCCATGCATGATAAAAGTGCATCTATCCATGATAAAAGTGCGTCCATCCATGATAAAAGTGCATCCGTCCATGGTTAAAGTGCGTCCATCCATGATAAAAGTGCATCCATCCATGATAAAAGTGCATCTATCCATGATAAAAGTGCATCCATCCATGATAAAAGTGCATCTATCCATGATAAAAGTGCATCCATCCATGATAAAAGTGCATCTGTCCATGGTTAAAGTGCGTCCATCCATGATAAAAGTGCATCCATCCATGATAAAAGTGAATCTATCCATGATAAAAGTGAATCTATCCATGATAAAAGTGCATCCATCCATGATCAAAGTGCATTTATCCATGATAAAAGTGCATCCATCCATGATAAAAGTGCATCCATCCATGATAAAAGTGCATCTATCCATGATAAAAGTGCGTCCATCCATGATAAAAGTGCATCTGTCCATGGTTAAAGTGCGTCCATCCATGATAAAAGTGCATCCATCCATGATAAAAGTGCATCTATCCATGATAAAAGTGCGTCCATCCACGGTTAAAGTGCGTCCATCCACGGTTAAAGTGCGTCCATCCATGATAAAAGTGCATCCATCCATGATAAAAGTGCATCCATCCATGATAAAAGTGCATCCATCCATGATAAAAGTGCATCCATCCATGATAAAAGTGCATCCATCCATGATAAAAGTGCGTCCATCCATGATAAAAGTGCATCTATCCATGATAAAAGTGCGTCCATCCATGATAAAAGTGCATCCATTCATGATAAAAGTGCATCCATCCATGATAAAAGTGCATCTATCCATGATAAAAGTGCATCCATCCATGATAAAAGTGCATCCATCCATGATAAAAGTGCATCTATCCAGGATAAATGTGCATCCATCCATGATAAAAGTGCTCCACACGTCTCTGGGGGGTTAATAAAGCTGCGTGAAAGAGATGCCCATTTCTCTTCTGTGCCCTCAGGGGGCCGTTCTGCCAACCCTGCCACCTCGTGTGCTTCAGGGCGCAGCGGTCTCCCGAGAGCACTTATCTCAGAAACCGCCCGGAAACGTAGCGGGCCTGGGATGCTTGCTCCCTCTGAGGAGGGTTTCAGAGCCGCCAGTTTGGTTGTTCACTGGCCGTTCGAAAACACCAGAGAGCAGAATTAGTACCCTTAGTAGAATTTCTGGCAGGGTGGAAGCTACTGCCAAATATATCTCAATGGGTCCTGCATACAATCGAAAAGGGTTACACCATTCAGTTCGGGTCTCGCCCACCCAGGTTCATGGGGGTCCTACCCACAGTGGTGGCCCCCGAGCAGGCTCTGGTCATGGAACAGGAAGACTTTGCTGGCGAAAGGGGCCATAGTATGTGTACCTCTTCCCGACAGAGAAACCGTTTTTTTTTTTTTTTTACAGCCGTTACTTTATTGTTCCAAAGAAGGATTGGGGGCTGCGTCCCATTCTGGATCTGCGCCTTCTGAATCAGTCGGTCATGCAACTCAAATTCAAAATGTTAACCTTGAGGCAGATCGTTCCACAGATCATATCAGAGGACTGGTTTGATTACGATAGACCTCAAAGACGCATATTTCCACGTTTCCATCCATCCACAACACAGGAATTTCTTTAGGTTGGCTTTCGGGGGCAAAGCTTACCAGTATCAGGTTCTTCCATTCGATCTAGCTTTATCACCCCACACTTTCACCAAATGCATGGACGCAGCACTAGCACCATTGCATCTACAAGGCATACGCATATTGAACTACATCGACGATTGGTTGATTTTAGCTCAGTCGCATCAACTAGCGGTTAGACATCGAGGTGTCGTTCTCACACACATGGAAAGATTTGGGTTGAGGTTGAACGCCAAAAGGAGTGTACTTTCTCCATTTCAGAGAACCACTTTTCTAGGCGTAGTTTAGGATTCGACAACAATGCAAGCACATTTCTCTCCGGCACGCATCGAGTCGATCCTAACATCAGTAAACCGATTAAAGCTAGGCCAGTCACGCACTGCCAAGCAGTTTCAGATGGTCTCATGGCAGCAGCGTATAACATAATACCTTTTGGCCTGTTGCACATGAGACCCCTGCAGTGGTGGCTCAGGACCAGGGAGTTTTCCCAGAGGGGCAATCCTTTTCGCATAATCAAGATCACGCGACGATGCTTACGTGCCTTGGTTATGTGAAAGAAATCCTGGTTCCTATCCCAAGGTCCCGTGCTGAGAGCTCTTTGTCGTCGCAAAATGCCAACGACGGATGCGTCCCTCACAGGTTGTGGAGCGATCCAAGAGGGTCACTCGACTCAAGGTCTGTGGAGGGGACACCATCTTTCCTGGCACATCAACTGTCTGGAATTGATGGCTGTCTTTCTTGCTCTCAAGAATTTCCTCCCAGACCTCAGGGGCCACCATGTGCTCGTCCGCTCAGACAACACATCGGTGGTCGCCTATAAAAATCACCAGGGGGGTTTATGCTCGCGTCCACTCTGCAAACTGGCGCACCAAATCCTCCTGTGGTCCCAGGGGAAGCTGTTGTCACTCAGAGCAGCTTACATGCAGGGGCTAAGACCTGGGGAATGGAGGCTTCACCCCAAAGTGGTGCAGCAGATATGTGAAATGTTTGGCCCAGCTCAAGTGGATGTGTTTGCGTCTCGAGAGACGTCTCGCTGTCCACTCTGGTTTTCCTCTGGGACTGGATGAGATGGTTCAGATGTGGCCTAGGCTACGTCTGTACGCTTTTCACCCGATCGCTCTGCTCCCGGGGGTTCTGGAGAGAGTTCGCCAGGACAAAGTTCGGCTCACCTTGATTGCTCCAAGGTGGCCGGGCAGAGTATTAGGTTTTCGTATCTAGTATATCTCCTCGACGGCTCTCCCTGGGAGATTCCAATCAGGAGGGTCCTGCTGGCCCAGGCAGGGGGCTCAATATTACACCCCCGCCCAGAACTGTGGAAGCTGTGGGCTTAGCCTCTGAGGGGGCCCAGCTCATAGATGCTGCTCTCTCAACCGAGGTTGTGGAGACCATTCTTCACTCCAGAGCTCCCTCCTTGAGGAAACTGTATGCATTGAAGTGGAGAGTTTTCACCTCTTGGTGCAGTGGTCGTCAGCTGGACCCAGTTAACTGCCCTGTGGTACAGTCCTCGAGTTCCAGCAAGAGCGATTTACTGCAGGTCTATCCCCGTCCACTTTAAAGGTCTACGTGGCGGCCATAGCTGCTTACTACGTTCCTTTGGGTGGTATGTCTTTAGGGAGAGACCCCTTAAAGCTACAGTAGGGAGTTTTGAGAAAACGTTGACTTAGCCTGAAAATTTAAACAAGCCCAACTTAAAGGTCCCACCCCCTGGCTCTCTGCTGCGCTACACCCCTCCCTCCACAGCGGAGCCTGCCGTGAACGCGCAGGCTAGTAAGCAGGGCCACCGATGATGGCGGATAAACAGTTATGGCACATTCACTAGTAGGGACGAAACATCAACAATATGCTTTACATTGACTAAGGCCTGCCCATACTTTGACTACAAACTTGGTCCTCAAATCATTACGTATTTTGCAATACATGTAATGTAACGTTATAACGTTGCACCCTTTCTATAAGTTACAAATAGCTAGTAAGATAATATAACGGTAACTAACGTAACAGTATGTAAGTAATTATTCTAGCGATATGTAGGCCTAATGCTAGATAAGGTTTGCTAGTACATTTGTAACGGGGTTCAGTTGTTATGGGAAGAAGGAGGCGGGAACCGGCGAACATTCAACAAGTTTAATAATAAATAAACAAATACAAAATGAAAGTATAAGCCAGCAGCCCCTCACGGACAACACACAAAACAGAACATAAAATCACAACGTAAAATCAGGCCTGTTCCTCTCTCGATCTTCACTGTCGTCGCTCCTCCTTTATGCTTCCGCTCCTCCGTGAGAGATGCGAGACCGGTGCGTCTCACAGGTGTCGTTTATTATCACTCACGCCACCGGCCTCGCGCCGCTCTCACGTCCCTCGGCCTCGTCCTGCTCGTCACAACATTATTTCAGCAACATGACAAGCCAGTGAATTAGCAGGTTTCAATTGTTGCTTTGCACAGTGCGTGACATTTTATCTACATGTTACGCGGCTAGAGTTTTGACACCGAGTCAATGGGCTCTGTCTAATTCTTTCTTTTTCGCTTGTTTATCGTCATCGGTCTTTTTCCTTTTACCCGTCTTTGTTTTATGAGCAGGTGCCACTCGAGAAATTGGCAGTTTAGTTTGTTTCTCTGGAAAAACCACTTGGAGGAGCCAGAGGAGCTTGATTTTTCTGTCTCATATTCTACTGTCAGGACATAATGACAGTTTTAACAAATATGTTAAAAAATTTTTTTTTTACAAAAGTTACCTACAGCAGCTTTAATAACACATTTCAGGCTCTCAAGACGTTGTTCCTACTGGCTATCACTTCTATAAAAAGGATAGGGGATTTACAAGCTTTGTTGGTTTCCCCTTCTTGCTTGGATTTTGCGCCGGGCATGGTAAAAGGCATTCCTTCACCCTAGACCAGGGTATCCCAAAAGTTTCCACTAATGTGGCCAGATCCATTATTCTGCAGGCCTTCTGTCCTCCTCCATTCCAGGATGCCGACCGGGAAAGAAATAATTTGTTTTGCCCAGTTAGGGCATTGGATGCTTACGTCCACAGAGCTGCCCTGTAGCGTAGATCAGAACAACTGTTCGTAAGTTTTGGACCTCCTATTTATTTATTAAATGTTTTATTTGTATAGGGACAGATACAATAAAAATAGATAAAACTGTGACAATAGCCATCCAATGCGTGTATCATGTTGCTTGTAGCTAAAGCTAATTTGCAACAACCTAGTAAAGGGTCACCAGCATCTAAGCAAAGAATGAAAAAATGGATAGTCGAGGCTATCTCTATTGCCTATGAATCGGCCGGACTGCCTACCCGTTTGGCAGAACGGGCTCATTCGACTCGGAGTATGGCTGCCTCTAAGGGCTTAGTGTCAGGAGTTTCACTTCAAAATGTTTGTGATGCGGCGGGCTGGTCCACACCGCAGAGATTCGTGAGGTTTTATGACCTAGACTTGGGCTCCACACCTGGGGCTCAGGTGCTCTCATCCTAGTGCATTGTGATTCACACTAGACAGTCACTGGTCATTATGGCGGCATGGGTATAGACGCTCCCACAGCGTCAATCGTCGCAACGTGAGTTCCCTCTAAAGGGAACACCTCGGTTACGACTGTAACCTCAACGAGACGTTGCGTAGCCCTGCCATACTCCCTGCATGCGTGTTGGTGACTTGCTTCAGCCTATTAGAAGCTAGCGTCACACTGTTTGGGCAGGCTTTATAGTTTCCTGGTTGGTGACGTCACCCGCCTCCGATGTCGCGTCACACTATTAGACTGATTTCATTTGCGCTTCACGACACAATCACGCAGAGCTTTCCCACAGCGTCAATCGACGCAACGTCTTGTTCCCTCTTCAGAGAACTGAGGTTACAGTCATAACCGAGGCCTTTTGGTGGTTTTAGATTAAATGAAATCAGGTGGATGTCATTGTTTAGTGGCTTGTTTTGAGTTAGATTTAGTATAGAGAAATGCATGAAACCAACTTTTGCCATGTAATTTTATCCACAAGGGGGAGCAGTGGAGGAATGTGTGTGAAGTAAATCAGATGCCAAGTGTGGAGAAGTCTTTTCAGCATTTCCTTTTGTCCAAAAAACCTTTCATTAAGATGGACACATTGTTATTTTTATTGTTGCTGACACTTTACACTGGAAGGATACGCAACATTCTGTCATTATGTTTATTCATTTTTGCATTTGGTTGCGCACAAGAACACCAATAAAACCCAATACAAAAACATGGTTGGAATGCATGACCTTTTAACATGCTTAATGCTCTATATATATTTTAATTTTCATGGTTTTGTTTGCAAACATTGTAGGAATTCATATTCACTGTGGTGAAGGCTGCATATTTTCATTGTTACTCCCTGATTAGACCTTTTGCTGGTGTCTGTGAAACGCTGGATGATTGCATTCCAAGTTTAATGTTGCAAAACACCATTTAATTAACCATGACTTTCTCAAAAAGAATGGCTGTTGAATAGTTCATGTGATAAAATAGAGAAAACTTCAATCAAAGTACAATGCCGAGACAATCTACATCATCATCAGAGGCAGAGAAATGACTGTGCAAACAAACAAGATTCAGATTTTTTTCTTTTGCTCTCTTCAGCCAAGGTTTGGATTTCAATAAAGAAGTCAAGCGACAAATAAAAAGTCCACATGCTTTTCACAAAGGCTGTGTCATTTTGCTCTCTGCATTGCTAACCTTCCCCCATCCCGAAGCATGATTATACAGGGCTGTTTTGGGGAGGGGAGGGCCGTGGGGGTTCGGACCCCTCTCTTCACAGGGGCCTTTGCCTGAGGACGGGCGGCGGCGTGCCATGTGCCGTCTGAGAGAGAGAGAGAGGGAGAGAGAGAGAGAGAGAGAGAGAGAGAGAGGGGAGTTTAAGGTTCTGCCAGGGGTGGGGGCGAGTGAGGATAGGGAGGGGTGCGAGAGAGAGAGAGAGAGAGAGAGAGAGTGGGAGGAGTCCGGGAACTGCTATTTGTAGATCCTTGTGATGGATTACTGCCGTGTGTGTGAGTGAGAGAGGATAGAGATTTTTTGTTCCCCGTATCCCCTTTCTTTAGTCGTGGAGCGCGTTACGCACACAAGCGACCAAGCAACTCCTCCAAGAAGAAGAGCAAAAGGAGAGTTTGTGCGGAAAGTGAAGCGGCCGCTTTTTTTCTCCCTCTGGAAACGGTCTCAGAGATCATGAGAGGAGGATACGGATACTCTGCGAGGCTGGTGGAGGTGTGTGTGTGGATCCTGCTGGTGTGTGAGGCGGCCGCGGCGTGTCCGGCGCTCTGCACGTGCAGCGGCACCACTGTGGACTGCCACGGGCTCGGGCTCAGAACCATGCCCAGGAACATCCCCCGAAACGCTGAGAGGCTGTGAGTACACACTTCACGTCCATCTGTGTGTGTGTAGGTGTTGGGGAGGAGGGGGTGTGTGTGTGTGTGTGTGTGCATCATTACCGGGAGGAATTCAATGAGAACAATAGCTGAATGAGGCACTGCCGTCCTGGACAGGTACAGTCAGACGTGATGTTGACATGAGGAGAAACTTCCTATGTCACTCCTTCAGCTCGCTCTTCAGAACTTTCCCTTCTCCTTTCCCTGTCCCCGGTCACGTCCAGACGAGACGATCTCTGTGCACGGGGTTAGTCATTCTCTAGAGTTCTGCAGATAATCATTTGTGCACAAACAAGCATTCATTACTTCCAGTGTTGGGTAAGTTAAGGTTCTTGCACACTGGGTCTGAAATGTTCGTATGCATTTTTTCGTATTCGTCATTCGGTGGCTCTGTTGTCAAAACCCTCTCAAAATGCTTGAGCTACGGATCCGAATTTTTTCATGACGGACGAAAGTTTCGCAGGGAGTGTGTAAACGTGATTGACACAACGTGAGGTCGTATTTATTTTTTAACGTGCGGAAATTTCCCACACAGTGTGCAAGGACCTTTACTCTAAAAAAATTAATTACTAGTTACTAATTACGTCTTCAGCAGTGTAATTAGATTACGGTTCTAATTACTCTCTCTAAAAAGTATTTAATTACTTATTACTAATTACTTTCTAAATCCCATATCAACATCCATCAGTTGAACAATACAAGGATAAACTCGAAACTGCTCTTTTAATTCTTTAAATAAATACTATAAAATTGCATGAATTATTCTTAAAATGACCAAACTATTTAAAGGGAGAAGGTTACGTAATAAACATACTTTTAACATTAGACAATGCATGTTGATGTTAATCCCACCATTGCTTTATATAGTCATTCTCTAAAATGCAATAGTTATAATCATTTGTTAACAAACAAGTCTTCAATACTTCAATGAGCTCATTGTTTCTGCCTTAAATTATTACATTGTTTAAATGCATTATTATTGCATAAATTATTGAATTGTTTATACATTTTTATCTAACTGTGAAATTTGTATATGAACATTTCTGAAATATACATAACTTAGACAGTTCCCTCTGATACCAGATCACTCTACATTGTAATGTGGGGGGAAAAAAGCGCTATACAAATAAATGTGAATTGAATTAAATGAGGAAGTCTCTGATGAATTATACATGTCAGAACAGCCTTGAGTTTGAAGGAATTCATGTTTTAAATCAGCTAGTTTAATCACTGATAAAAATCATTCTGTGGTGACGTAAATGCCACAGAAAAAACAAATGCAATTTCTACATGAAAAAGTCAGTTCAGGCAAGAATAAAAAAAAGAAAGTAAATCCTGTATTAGTATTCAATTGAAGCTTGTAGAAATTAAAGCGCAAGTATCAACGATATAAAATGAAGTAAAAGCCACTCCACTTTTCTAATATCACTCCTTCAGCTCGCTCTTCTTCGTTCACTCTTCCCCGGTCACGGCCAGACGAGAGCATCTCTGTGGGGTTTACCCGTTCTCTATAGTCTGCAAATAATCATTCGTGAACAAACAAGTATTCATTACTCCAATGAGCTCATTGTTTCTGCCTCAAATTATTAAATTGTTCATAAATTTTTATCTAACTGTGTTTTGTATATGTACATTTCTGAAACTTACAGTCTCCTCTGACACCAGATCACTCTACACTGTAATGTGCATTTTCTGTAAAGCTGCTTTGAAACGATGCGTATTGTGAAAAGCGTTATACAAATAAATGTGAATAGATTTGTATGAGGACGTCTCTGATGAATTATACATGTCAGAAACACCTTGAGATTTGAAGGAATTCATGTTTTATATTGATTTCAAGCCCCAGCAAGTTTAATATTATATGCGAACTACATCAGCGGTAGGAGAGTTTGCTATCAGTGGTTCATTGTTTCGAACTTCACTTTCACACAGTCGCATCCAGACGGAAGTCTCAGGAGTGTGTGTGTACTCGAGAGTGTGTGTGTACTCGAGAGTGTGTGTGTGTGTGTGTGTACTCGAGAGTGTGTGTGTACTCGAGTCTCTACCGTCTCCACACCGGCTGATCATGGGGGGGTGGATGAACAAAACCAATCTCTTTGCACTTGTCAAAGGGCATTTCTATCACATCCAGGCTTCAGGATGTCTTTGATGGATTCTGTAATGACTGTGTGTTCAGTAAGTGTGAAAATCCCCCCCCCCCCCCCCCCCAGCTTTCCCCATTAACCCCCGGTTCAGACCTGACACACTCGCTCACAGAACAACGTTGTCTGTGCTTCTGCCTTATGCAAACGTTTTTAATAGGGTCCTTGATTATGATTTCCCTTTTCTAACTGCAGTTAGTGTGTAATGTTGCTGTTTGAGCGTAAACAACATCTGCAAAGTTACGCCGCTCAAAGCTCAAAGGGGGAGATTTGCTTTTACAGAAATCACTTTTTAAGGACTACAACAAACGGCTGGTAGGAACTAAAACAAGCTTCCTCCCGGGGTAGTGACATCACAAACCCTAAAATTTACATAAACCCCGCCCCCAGAACACGATTTATAGATTATCATGACAGAATATGCTAATCACTGACTAGAAGATCGTTAACTCCACATCAGCTGCATAAACTCATCAACTAACCATTCAGAAATGTCCTGTTGCTCTACATGTCGTCACTTCTTATTGAGTCTCTCCATCTTTCTGACTCCGGTTTGAACATAAAAGGCTAAAAGATTTGAAATGTTCAGTGCGCGTGTGTGTGTGTGGTAATCGGATCTGCTAACACACTCAAACACACACCCGCTCTTGTAGCTCCGCCCCCTGTGCCGGGAGCAGCAGCTCATTTGCATTTAAAGGGACACACGTTTTTGCTCACCCTCAAAAAGTGACAATTTTAACATGCTGTAAAAAGTATCTGTGGGGTATTTTAAGCTAAAGCTTCACACACACACTCTGGGTGGGTTACATTAGTGAAAAGGGCATTATAGGACCCCTTTAAAGACTGTGCATCTGAAGTGAGTAGTGGATGCAAAAGTAAACGCCCCCTCCTGCTCTCTGATGTGCAGATATCATGCGTCCAGCGTAACGGTTTAAAGCAGACAGATTATTTAATGCGCTCTGAGGCTCTCTGTTCTTTAAATGAATAATCTCAGTCATTTCGTATGTACCCGGCGTTCATCTTCAGACGTCCAGAGACTCGACCCTTCTTATTTTATCTATGCTAGTGCATCTATTTATACTGTCTCCGGAAGCCGCTGAGCCGCAGATCAAACGCCGCTGATGAGGATCTGATTGAGAATTCTCTTTAAACTGGGAGGATCGGGCCGCTCGCGCTGTGAACTCCAGCTCGCGTGTACTCAAGAATTCCTCTCGCAGGCCAAACGTCCCCGTGAGCTTCCACTGATTGCTTATTGATTGTCTGGAAAGTGGACGGCGGCTCAGAGCGAGAAACACTATAGCTGGATCCCAGTGATAAATCTCATAAACACCAATAGAAGATTAGCTTGTGAATGTAGAGCTTTTAGAGCTCTTTGTGATGACAGTCACATAGCAGTACAGATGAGTATGAGTATGTTAAAGTGAACATTAAAATCCAGCTTTTAATGTAGTTTATGTGTCTATGTGGTGTTTTTAATACGCTTTAAGACACACCATGTGTAAGTTCATAAGTCGACAGCATTGCTGAGTATTTTCTGCTTAAAACTGCAGTGAACCAAAGACAGTCTCAAAAACACGGTTTGAAATCGCTGGTGTTTCTGACGTCACAAACGACCTTGTAACCAATCAGATCAACGTGTGATCGTCAACCAGTGGATCTCTGAGCTGAGGGAGTGAGTGGAGGCGGGGCTCATTAGCATATTCATAGAACCGCGCATACTAAATGAGGCGAGGGTGTCGAGTTACATTCAAGCAGTTTTAAGCCATGAAGACTTTTTTTGATGGAAAAAAAACGTTTAAATATGTAAACTTTGGTGATGAGATGAGTTTTAGGGGATACAATTATTGACTACAGGGGGACTTTAAAGTAGACATGCAGTGCATGGTAGTTCTTAAATGTCTTAAACTTAGCGTTTTCAGACCTTTTAGATCGTTTGCTTTGTTCACAAAACAGGGATTAAAATTGTTATGATGTTGCAGTTTCTTCTTGGTTCAGTTCGCTTCCACAAAATTGGTTAATACACCAAATATGGTGCGGATTTGAGCGTGGACTCATACGGTATATGGCTCAATGAACCAAACTAAGGGAGAAAACGTGCCAAAACAAACGCCCGCAGAGGCATTGGAGCAAAGAGAAGGCCTCGTGTGCTTGAAACAGCATGTTTAAATGCTTTGGCTTCCTCCAATTTAAATGCTCATCAAGTCTAATTAACCAGTGAGGAAATGATGAACAAGATTGGCCTATTCGGGCTATACAATGCAAACATTATGATAAATAATAATGGGAATAATCTAATGACAGCAGGGTAAGGAGCTGTTTATTAACCCTCATTGATTAACCTTTTCTTGACCTTGCGTTTCGGCTTCTTGATGGATCAGACTCATTAAAGCTCATAACGGCCCACCAAGCCCGGCTTTAGTTTACAGCATCAAAGGGTTTCCCCGAAATCTGCTTTTTCTCCTTTAATTCATTAGCTGGTTAATGAGTGGTGGTTTCCCCCTAACTCAGGCAGAAAGGGTTGTGGCACTTTGCCAGGAGTAGAGTTTGCTCTTTAAACTCAGATCACAGTCAGGTTTCAGCGGTCTCAGCGAGCTGTAACGAGCTTTATGTTTTACCGGGTTCGTTAGAACAGACTCGGCTGTGCTTGATGAGTCGCACACATTCCTTTAATGTACAGATCATAGAGAAGCAGTCATTTCATATAATAAAAAAAGGGCCAGTTCAAAAGAATCCATCCAAAACACAAATAATGCTAAACCTAAAATATTTTGATTAAAATAACTTTCATGTTTTATAAATGTAAAAAGTGTGAATGTAATTTTGGTTTCTGTAAATAAAAATGGTTAGTTGCACTTATTTTTCTTTCACTTTCAGCACTACATGCTAGTTTTAAACGGCTTTATATAAGAGACTTGCTTCTCTACAGTGCAGGAGACGAGGGGTTAAACTAACGGAAGCACTGACTAATGTTAGGCATTTCAGCTTCAGACGACAAACACTTCTTATAGGGACCTGTGAGTAAGGGGTTATTTATGGTACGTTGTCCTGGATGGATCATTTTTAATTTAGATCTTAATAGAGATCTGATCTGGAAACGGCGGTGTGTGTGCTGGTTGGAGGAGCTTCCAGGATTGGGATAAACCCCTGAGCTCAGCATGATGAAGACTAGACCGTGACGGTGTGTTTAGTTCAAGCAGCCAAGCAAGTTTAGGCAAATTAACCAGTTCGTTTTACTGAGTTTGAGACATGAGACAGTTATTTTACGTCCGTTTCAGATGCACTTGGTTGATATCGTTACACTTCATTGTGTTAGTCCACTTTAGACTTTAACTCATTAAAAGTAACTTTGCAACTACATGTCAGCTAACTCTCATTAGAGTATTAGTAGATGTTCGGGTTAGTAGAATAAGTTGACATGTAGTTGTAAAGTTACTTGTAGATGTCAAAAAGTCTGTTGGTCCCTTACGAGAGACTATCTCTCAGTCACTACTTATAAAATATAGTATTAATGGCTTTGGCCAATCGTCAACCGAACCACAGGCTCGACTCTTCAGCACAACGACCCCAAAAAGTCACACATACCAGAAAACCTTTTTAAATAAAAAAAAATAGAGCTTTAAAAACTAACAGACCCCCCTTATATTAATATTAAGCAAAACATTAAACAACACTTAATTTGAACATTTACTCTCCTTTAACAGTCAGAGGCAAAGCATGCTGGGAACTAGAAATCTGATGTAACTCATTCCGTGAATGTGTGTGTGTGTGTGTGTGTGTGTGTGTGTGTGTGTGTGTATATATTTATATATATGTGTGTGTGTGTGTGTGAACATACATTCACATTTATATGGGAACATGTACAGTATGTGGAATATATGTACACAGTAAAGGACAAAACTTTCTGACTGAATATTACATTGTACTGCTATTTTTGTCTTCATTTATAAATATTTTATATTCATAAATATATAGCCATACATGGCCAATGCATATATTGCAGTATATTGAAAAATATAAGCACTAGTTCCCTTTTGAAAGCGGCGAAGGCAGATTGTTTTCTGAAGTGTGCTGACCTGTGCCCAAGGTTTTTGATGAGAACTATGTTCTGATGGCCCGCCTCGGCTTGTTAGCGAGAGCGTCTCTTTAAAGCGTGTAAAGAGGTGGACCCCAGGTTCATAGAGAACTATCTGGTGAGTCTTCACTCCGCACGCTGCAGGTGAGCTGATTGCTTTTGAAACGTATCTAAAAGAAAAAATCTACAGACATCGTTCCCTGTATAGAGCTAGGGGGTCATGTCAATGTCAAAGATAAGGTAACATTTTTTGGGATTATTATGGCCCTGAAGTTCCCCTGTTATGTGTCTAGAACGGTAGAGAGAAGCAAGCACCAGTTGTATGGGCTTCTTTTGTGAGTATGTGATGGCTTCCCTGGTTGTCATATGTAAGGTAAAGCGAGGTGTGCCACCGCTCATTCTAGTTGTAAACTATGTTTTTTCTACACACATCTATGTTAGCCCTCGGGCTATTAGCCACCTCAGGGTAGAGTAGTTGGTCTCTCTCTCTCAAAATAAAAAAAAATTGTTTTGGAGTATAGACTGACGCTGGTGCTTCAGATAGATCTTATGTCCGGCCCACGGGACCGGCTGACATTTTTTGTCCTTAGTACATCACCCCTTTGAGCTCTGTTTGGGTTTTCAGTAGGCTGAGCGGTTCTGCAAAACTAATAATAAAAAAAGTGAAAAAATAATAATAATTTTTTCTTAAGGCTGTGGCTCCTCTGAGCCCTCAGGTAGATCTATGAGTACAGGCTGACCCTCACCAGGGCCTTCTCTGTAGCTGGCCTAGGCTATGCTAGGGATGGTGGAGGCGTTCTGCTGAAGCATTTCTGCCTCTGGCCTTTCACTACGTGAGCTTAGGCTTCCTTCTTCCCTAGATTACAGCCTCCTCCCATAATAGGGAGTCGTTCAGCCAAGGCCCGTCCCCTTCTCTGCATTCAGGGGTGCTAAGAGTAATGCAGGTTGGTAGTCGAGACATGATTGTTAAAGACCTAGGGTTAGGCCTCCAGTAAGGCCTCCCAATTACTATGATGGGTCTTTCGGGCAGGGCTATGCCATCTTTCGCTCTGCGAAGAGATCGTTTGTTGCCAGACCCTGCCATACAGAGCTAGCATATGGACTTGGGCCTCCAGAGTTGGCTCCACTCAGCTCGCTGAGCTACTGCTCAAGCGATGGGTTTAGGTTGTTGGCTTGCAAGCGAGCCCCACTCACCTAGGCTGGGCACAGGAGAATCCCTGTCACCTCTAGAGTCACTGGCAGGCCCGCACCCTGTTAAAATGACATGGGGTAGATGGTTGTTACTCCCCCGTTGACTCAGGGTAGTTCTTAGTACTCCATTCTCAGCTCTCTATCAATCTACCTCACACCACGATGGCTCGGGTTGAGCGGAGAGTTCTAAACTTCATTTTATTCTTTTTTTATTTTTTTTATTACGCTACTCTGAAGCCAGAGCATTGCCATGAGCTGACGCCCATGCATAGAGATGGTAGGCCCCTCAATCTGGGGCCTCCACTGAGGCAGAGTGGCGTATGTTGTTCTCCCCTTGCTTAAATGGTATTGCTTTGTTGCTGAGTACACTGCCTTTGGCAATGTGATTAGGTACCAGGATGCTGTAGGTGCTGTTTAAACAACTTTTCTGGCAACGAAGGCTACGGGGTTCGGTAGTAGGCCTCAGAAGGCCTCCTTGCCCGGGCAGCCCCCAAGAGGGCTCTTTAGGCCAGCTTACCTCAGGTGGTTGGCCTTAGTAGTTCAGGCAGTAGACTCACTGATGGGTACTAGGCCTTAACAGGCCTCCTCGGAGGTGGGTCCCAACATTGTGGGACATACATTATGGCCGCAACCAGGTAGCTAGCCTTATTAGGCCTCCTGTGGGTGTGCTCAATAGTTATGTTAAAATAGTATGGTTCCCAACAGTGTATGTTCTAGCAGAATAGACTTGCTATCAGCTAGTAGGTCTGACCAGTCCTCCCTGATAGGCGAGTCCCCAGCAGCAGTTGGCCTTTTCAGGCTACCATGTAGCTCAGTCCCCGACCTCTCTGGTCTGTGGTAGTTAGTCTCCCTCATAAGAAGACTTTCAGGAGGCTGGCTTAAACAGGCCGCTCCGAGACTGGGCCCCAGGACTGGCTGGCCTTTGCAGGCCACCCTGGGACTATCACCCGGATTCAGGGCTCATAGCAACCAGTTGCTTAGATTGAAGATGAATTCCCACTTAGGATGGTTATCAGGTAGTAGGGCCTCACCAGGCCTCCCTGAAGGCAAAGCCCCAAGGACAGGCAACTGGACAGCTACCCTGACTTGCTATCGGGTAGTAGGCCTCACCAGGCCTCCCTGAAAGTGAGTTCCCACATACTGTGGTTGTCAGGTAGTAGGCCTCACCAGGCCTCCCTGTGAGTGGTTTCCCAGCGGTGCTGGGTTCAGGGAGCTAGTGGCCGCTTGCTATCAGTTCAGCTGGCCTCATCTGCTCGACTAAAGTGTTCATTCTCTGCTACTGGTTCCCGGAACCTCTTTTTCTTGCCTACAGCCTGGTTTGCCTGGCGGACCATGTGCTCCCGTCACCGAGGGTCTCTATGAGTACACGGCCTCCTGAGCCTGGTCAGACGGTCGTAGGCCTCCCAATTAGATCAGTCCTTAGGCCTTCTCAGGCCTCCTCAGTGCTTTGAAACATAAGCACTGGGTAGATCCGTGGATCGAGCAGAGTAACTCCCCTCGCTAGCAAGGGTTTTAAGCAAAATGCTGAGTCATGTTCTCCGGGATACCCCGTCTCTGAGATCCGGGCCGAGTGGTTCACTGCCAGCTTCGCAGTCCCTCGGGTTGGATGCCTTACCTAAAGGCAAGTGTCCAGAGGCCCTGTTCTCGGACAGACAGGACTGCGTCTCCTTGCCATGCCTCGGGGTCTGCCTACCAAACAGTCCCTTCAGACGAAAGGATGATTGTCTTGTTTGCAAGGCGCCCTTTTATACTTTCAGGTCACAGGTTAATCATTCACATTAATGATTCACAGGCTGTCGCCGGTGATTGCCGTGATTTGATAGTGATTTCAGACACTTGTCACACCTGAGGCGTTCCCCTAGAGTCATTCGACGCAGTGCGAGTCCCCTGTTCTCAGGGAACATGGGTTACAGTCGTAACCTGAGACGTTTCCCATATATGGTAAATATATTGCATTATATTTTGCAATATATTCCCATGTATGTTTGTGGTGGAGCATCAAAATAAAGAGTTAGCAGATATTAAGAAAACAGTCTAATGCTATAATGACTGCTAGTTGACATGCAAATAAATAAAGTGTTACTGGTCAAGAGTTTCTCTTAAGAACATTTGTCACCAACTTCTTCAAGCGCAGATCCGATCTCAGGCGCGGCGCATCTACAGGTGGTGTCTGATGAATAGCAGTGCATTATTTCTGTGTGTGCACCTGTGTGAACATCTGTCTGCGATCCCCGTCGCTGTGTGTGTGAACATCTGTCTGCGATCCCCGTCTCTATGCGCTGGGCTCCCACGAGTGCTCATTACAAACAACAGAAAGTGCATGACTTTGTATCCAGTATTCATGGGAGATTTGTGTGTAAGTGTGTTTCTCTTAGTGATTGGGGACGAAACAGAAACACATGTTCGCAATAATGAGCAGACATTTGCGAAGAACCCACACAGTATTTTACAGCAGCAATTCATCCACCTGGTTTTGTACAGTTATAGAGGGCCGTATATACGTGTATATTGTCTGGTTTATGACACTTGTTGAGCTAAATAAGTCATTACAGCAATACTATATTCATAAACTTACCCATAACTCTTGTTTCTTTTTCTAGGGAACTGAATGGAAACAACCTCACACGCATCAACAGAAATGACTTTTCTGGACTCAAGTATCTTCGAGTTTTGTGAGTTCTGCATTTACTTCTTATTTGGTATAAACTAAATATGTGATAATCATCTTAAGAGCGGGTGCTTCTTATCGCGTGACTCCGGTTGTTGTGCATTTTACAATAAAGTCCCATTATTTAACATTAGTCAATGCATTAACAACGAGCAATACATTCATTAAACTATTCAATAATATTTAACGTTATTCAACTGATTATTGTCGGTTCACATTAATAATCATCCTCAAAATCTCATAGGCCGTCAAATATATTGATATTGCATTACAGCATTACAGCTTTCCAAGGGAAAACTCTTCACCGAGATTACAGATTTCATACTCAAATATATAACTAACTCACATGAAGAATGCACCATGAAACTATTAAATATTTTGGCATTATAAAAGCATGAAGTGAACTACTCACCCATTGTTTAAAAAACACAATGCCACAAATGGCACTTTAAATCAACTCTATGAAGACGATTTAAGCAGTTTACAGCCAGACTGTGAGGTTTTGGGTCAGATCTGTGTGTATTTGCTATCATTTGGGTGTAAATGTGCTGTAAATCTCCTCAAGTTATGATGATTTACATTCTCTTGTGTCTTCATGCACACGCTCCGCTCCCTCAAACCTGTCCTCAGATCTCGTTTTAAAGGAATAGTTCACACACAAATGTGCTGTTTATTTACTCACCCCGAGGCCATCTAAGATGTGTGTGCCTTTCTGTCCTCGGCCAAAGAGAAATGAAGCTTTTAGAGGGAATATTACAGGATTTTTCTGGTGCTCAACATTGACCATTTTTAGTTTCCAGAATCATGATTTCGGCAGCTTGCAGCCGAGCCGGAGACTGTGTGTGTGAGTGATGTGCTGTTTGGTGTTTGTGAACAGGCAGCTGATGGAGAACCAGATAGGAACGGTGGAGCGAGGAGCGTTCGATGACATGAGAGAGCTGGAGAGACTGTGAGTGTGCAACACTAGTCCGCTATCAGGAGACAGACCTGTCACTGCATCATCTGCAAATGCCATGTGCTCTTTACTTAAAACAAATGTGGTAACAACAATATTACACATGATATTTTTGAGGCTTGATTTCTTTCATGGAATCTTAATAAATTACCTGAATAAATCATGTAAAAACACCGAAATTATTTAGTCTATGACACAATGAATTTTATATTTTTAGTTGAATATGCTTTTTTATTTCTTAAAAGTGTGAAACTTTTAGAAATAACCTACTTCTATTTGACTTTGAGCTATATATTATACTGAAAAGAGACTGTATGTTGTTAGCACAGCTCAGAAACAAACTTTTTACTGCACTAGTTATATGATACTAGTTATAGTTATTGAGCAAAGTTATTGCTCAATGATGATCAAAGATTAGTATTAATACATTTATTTGTATGCAGTTATTCACAACATAACTATAAGCCCTACTCTTCTGCACAATGGTAACCATCAAAACTTCAACATGATAGAAACTCTTTCAAATGTCAAACATAACTGAACATTAAACATTTACATATTTTTCCATTTACTCAAAAAACTACACTTAAAAAAATTACACTTAATTTCAATATTTACTCTCCATTTCCAGTGATGTGCAAAGCATGCTGGGAACTAACAATGATGTCCCTAAATAAAACCACATAATTGAACTAATTTTCTTAAAATGAGTTGCTAGGCTTCTTTCCTTGATTTTATCAGCTTAATCGGTTCCTCAATTCAAGCCTCAAAACGCTGCGTTTCCTTTAAACTAGAGGAAAGTCTCTTGGTTTTATTAGTGAAATGTTCCCAATATTTTCTATACAACACTAAACCACAATTTTCTTAATAAAATATACACAATATTTTTAATTATCACCCTAATTTTTTTTAATAAAAATTACAAGACCCATGATTAATTTTTAACTCTCATTCAATAAGGCTATTCAAAATGGAGAAATATGACAAAGAGTTGAGTAGTTTGCATCTCTGGATATTCTGCATTTGGCTTTGGGACCCACATTTCCCCAATGGTTAATAAGCTGCGACTCAAGTTTTTATGAATTTGAACCAAGCTAATTTATTTCACATAAATGTTTGACACACACAGATAACTCTAGATGTTGTTTCACTTATTTCCTAGCAGAATTAGGCAGAGATTCCCAGGCTTAAACCGTTTCCAGGTTTCCTCACGATATTTCAGTGTAAAGCACCTTACTCTCCTGTTGTACCTGATGTTAAGTGTGAAACGTGAGTGTGCTGATCTCACGAGTGTGTGTGTGTGTGTGTGTGTGTCTCCTCTCAGACGTCTGAACAGGAACCAGCTCCACCAGCTTCCAGAGCTCCTGTTCCAGAAGAACGCCGCTCTGTCCCGACTGTAAGTCCCTTCGGCTTAACTGATTCTGGCTTGGTTCTCATGGAAATGCTATGATGTGTTGGGAGAATCACACAATGAGTCCACATTCACATTTAGGCATTGGTTTAGGCAGTTCTTGTGCTGTGAGAACCCGGCTGATCAAAACCTGTTCCCGGACTCTTCATGTCTGGCATTGGGATTGTGTTGTGAGGGATTTTGGTGGAGGGATGAATGATTTTTCTGTCATCATGTTAGATTGGATTTAAGCAAGTTCAATGTCTTTATTGTTTTGGGCCTAAAGTTGGATTTGCAAGGAAAAGATTCTTCTTTCTCGGTGTTGAATATTCAGAATTATCGATGAGTTTAATGACATTTATCCATGATCATCATTGCTAAACTGCTTGAGATAGTCTTTATGACGATGACACAAAAGGCTTCACTTATGGCTCCAATTCACTGAATACACTTACAAACTTATGTGCAATCAAGGGGAATGATTATAAGTTTTATAACTAATATTTATCTGGGCTGAGGCTTTAGATCACCAAAATAATACGTCTGATCTCTCCAGAAATATCTGTAAATTGTCAATTAAACAAAGCTGAAAGAAATGACCAAACATTTACTTACTATTCTGAATTTCTAACAATTTTCTGGAAATTATGTATTTTGATGCAATTGTAGTATTAATATTACGATTCTAGTTGTATCAGCGAGTATAGCAGTGAGTTGGACTAATAGAAGAGAAAAGAAATAAAAGTTCTGCTCATCAAAGCTGCATTTATTTGATCAGAAATACAGTAAAAACACGATTTAAGTGTGTAACTCTATGTGAATATACAGTAAATGTATTCCTGTATTTCCAGCATCATTACTCCAGTCTTCAGAGTCACATGATCCTTCAGAAATCACTCTAATATGAGGATCTGATGCTCGAGAAACATTTATGATTATTATCAGTGTTGAAATCAGTCGTGCTCTTCGTGTTTCTGTGGGAACAGTCATACAGTTTCTTTCACTTTTAATACATTTTTGACCCCAGACTCCAAACTGTTGAATATATTTTACAATAATCTGTATGACAAATGGCGAGACGTGTGACAAAGATGATCAAAGACGATCCATCAGTGCATGAGACTTAAGGAGTAGTTCACTTTTTAAAAAACTTTTGCTGATAATTTACTCACCCCCATGTCATCCAAGATGTCCATGTCTTTCTTTCTTCAGTCGAAAAGAAATTAAGGTTTTTGATGAAAACATTCCAGGATTTTTCTCCATATAATGGACTTCAATGGGAGCCAAACGGTTCAAGGTCTAAATGACAGTTTCAGTGCAGCTTCAAAGGGCTTTAAACGACACCAGACGATTAATAAGGGTCTTATCTAGCGAAACGATCTGTCATTTCAAAAATAAATAAAAAAGTTAAAGTTTTATAGGCACAAATGCTCACCTTGCGAACTCTCCTGTTCGAACTCGTTCATTTTGATGGAATGTTTTCATCAAAAAACATTAATTTCTTTTCGACTGAAGAAAGAAAGACATGGACATCTTGGATGACATGGGGATGAGTAAATTATCAGCAAAAGTTTTTTTAAAAGTGAACTACTCCTTTAAATCATGTCTTCATAATACAACAAATATGTCAAAATATCAGAGTTTGATTCCCTGTTTAAAATGAGCAGTTAGTCGTATAGTTTCCAGATGTTGAGGTTTGTGTGTGACTTTTTAAGCTGTTTTTGTCTTCATGCCATTCATTTAGGCGATTTGCTTTCGTGTGCGCTTAGAGAAAACGTCCATCTTTTATTCTTTTTATTTGATGTAAAGCACTTTGGTCAAACTCGGTTGTTTTTAAATGACCGAACAAGAACGAGAACAAAACATGAGATAAAGCATGTAACAGTTTAAAACCATGTACATAAAGGGAACAATAAGCACAGACTTCATCTAAATGAGCAGATTCAAGCCATTGACATCAGCTTTAAGGTTTAGTGTATGAACCCTTTACATCAGTTTGACATGAGAATAGCGTGATTCGCTGATGCGTGCCGGTTTGCTGTATCGTCACAGCTCTGTTAGTGTTGATGAGAGCCGTTCTGCGTGGATGTGTTTAATCAGAGAGTCTGATCCGCATCTTTGTTCCTGTTTCCAGCCGTTCAAGGTGGATCTTTATGTTGTTGGTGTTTTTCCATGATTTACGCCGCAGAGACTCCACAAGCCCATCTGAGGGAAGCCAAAGAGACATTTCTAAAAACATGCTGAAATATTCAGAACGAGTGGGACGTGGAAATGAACAACAGGGAGAGAGAGAGAGAGAGAGAGAGATGAAAAGAGGACAAACACAGACAGAATTCTCCATGTATGTACAAGCGATTCTATATTTCGCTGTCATCCATTATTCATACAGGAGAAGCTGTGTGAAATATTCACAATGAAGAGCCGTCAGCCGAGTGACGCTCCTTCAGAGCAGCAGAAACGCTCTTCCTCATAATAACCTGTCCCGTTACACACCTTCCTCCAGAAGTGATGGATGGATGTGACATGCAGAAGTCATTACAGCTTTATCTGGAGGGAGCCGGCAGCGAGTCCTCCTGTCGGCTCGAACACATCTGTATCCAGCCAGAGACGGCTCCATTTACAAGCCCGAGAACTGGACTATTTTGAACTGATATTAATATTATATTTTGGAGTTTGAATTAAAAACAAACTTGAATGCATAATAACAGCTTTAGATTATATAAAGCCTTTTGTGAATCTATTTAAATTATTCATTAGATAGATTCACTTGCATTAAGATATTTTCTTTCAGCTGCCTTTTCAAAAACATTTGTGGTGTTTTTTCTGTCTTGTAAATGTGTTTAAAGAGGATCTAATATATCCAAAGTCGTGATGTAGTTTCAGGCTCTACTAGAACAGGTTTTCCAGCTTGAATGTTGATTATTCTCCTCATATTCTCCATTGTTGCGGCTCCTCTCTTCCCAGTCTGTCAGTAACGCTCTGTTTACTTCCTGTCTCTATGAAGCCCCTCCTCCTGAAAGCACACTGTGCTCTGATTGGTCGGCTGGAGCAGTGTGTTGTGATTGGTCGAGCGCTTTGAGTGTGTTTGGGAAATGCTCCGCCCCTTTCCATAACCGCCAGTTTAACACACTACTGACTAACTCAACCAGGCCCCGCCCCTTTATTCTGCGTATGAATTATTATAATGAGGAATATTGTGACGTGTTCGTTCCCAGAAGAAACTCAAGACTACAATGGAGGCGTTTCAGGAGTTCAGGAACACTGACACTGATATAGAGAAGAACTCATGACAATTGTTACAGTGTATTGATAAAGCATTTGTGAGAACAAACAGAACAAAAATACGTTTCCTCACTAAAGTCATTAAGTTCTTGAACCTTTGCATTTTTGTCTGATTTTCACATTTTCAAAATGTGTAATGTTGTGATTCTCCTCGTAGCTGGTTGGATTGATTCATGGCTTATCATGAACACTTTTTTTTAAATGCCAATGGGAAAGATTAATGGAAAAAATCCCAAACGACGCTGTAAAAGTAGGCAGGCACTAACACACACTATTGTTTCTAAATTCAGGGCAAATTATTTGTTAAACTTTGGGAGAATCTCCTCCTAATGTCCTCATAGCTGGCGAGGAGGAGTTGCTGGGTCTCAGATGCGGATCTCTTTCACTGGTCTGTTGTTGTTTTATCTGTGTTTACGACCAAATCATATTCTAGTGTACTTTGCTTTTCTGTTTTTTCAGTCAAATAAGTCTGATTTTATTTGTTTAAAGTCGCCCTGTAGTCGATCATTTTATCCCTTAAAACTCATCTTTGATCACCAAAATGACATATTTTTAAAAATCCTGTGAAAAAAAGTCTTCATGTCTTAAAATATCTTGAATGTAACTCGACACCCTCGCCTCATTTAGTATGCGCGGTTCTATGAATATGCAAATGAGCCCCGCCTCCACTCACTCCCTCAGCTCAGAGATCCACTGGTTGACGATCACACGTTGATCTGATTGGTTACAAGGTCGTTTGTGACGTCAGAAACACCAGCGATTTCAAACCGTGTTTTTGAGACTGTCTTTGGTTCACTGCAGTTTTAAGGAGGAAATACTCAGCAATGCTGTCGACTTATGAACTTACACATGGTGTGTCTTAAAGCAGATTAAACACCACATAGACACATACACAACATTAAACGCTGGGTTTAGTCACACACCCTGAGCTGGCAGGGCATTAATAGCAAGCATTCTTGAGTCAGACCTCATGATAGCAGAGGAAGAGACACCGTAACACGAAGAACAAGGTGTTTGTGGTTGTTAGCATGTTGTGATGGCGTATCACTGCGGTCTCTGGCTTCAGTGCGTGTGTGTGTGTGAGTCTGGCAGCCACACACACATCTTCCCGCGGCTGGAATAACGTGCCCTTGTTCTTGGCCCAGTTACACTGGAGAGCAGTGGCTTCGACTCAATGCTCCGCTGTGAATGTACAGCAGAGATGAAGAACGCACGCTATTCTCCCCAACAGACTGAATGTGTTCGGTCCGGATATTGTGATGTAAGATCCCGAAGCGCTCGCGGCCCCTGCGGCTCGGAGATGATCGACGTGTTCGAGAGGTTAGATGTGTGCTATTCATACTCACAAACTGTTCATGTGGAGCTGGAACGAATCCAGGGGAAAGTTTCCACGGGCGACTCGCTTTCAGAAATCTCTAAAGGTAAAAGATACTGGAGAAACGATTGAGTCTGCCTTCTTGGCTGAGACTTTATGGCAGAAATTATGGCAAGATTCCAATTATAAAAAATCATTCCTTCCCAGCGGCACAAAACACGTCTCTGTGTTACACATTAGTATGTAGATCTGCACTGATTGCAAAAAGCGTGTGTGTGGTTTATCCTACGGGAATGGTATAGAAGGGTTTGTTGTGGTGAAAATCCAGCTTTTAATGTTGTTTATGTGTCTATGTGGTGTTTTTAATACGCTTTAAGACACACCATGTGTAAGTTCATAAGTCGACAGCATTGCTGAGTATTTTCTGCTTAAAACTGCAGTGAACCAAAGACAGTCTCAAAAACACGGTTTGAAATCGCTGGTGTTTCTGACGTCACAAACGACCTTGTAACCAATCAGATCAACGTGTGATCGTCAACCAGTGGATCTCTGAGCTGAGTGAGTGAGTGGAGGCGGGGCTCATTTGCATATTCATAGAACCGCGCATACTAAATGAGGCGAGGGTGTCGAGTTACATTCAAGATATTTTAAGACATGATGAAAAACTGTTGTCATTTTGCTGATCAAAGATGAGTTTACATAAATGACATAAATGAGTATTTCCGGCTTTTTTCCCGAAGCCATGAAGAGGAAACAACTGTGAAGCTTTCATCTTTATCCCATCCGGACGAAGCGTGATTTTCTCAGCTTTTTGTTCGAAATGTTTTTTTGTTTTTTTATGAAACGTGCCCACATTCAAGTGTTGATTAAACAGGATGAATACAGCTAGAATGTAATGTTGATCAAAAGCAGCAATATTTAAACTGCATTCAACCCAGGAGATGAATGTGATATTTCTGTAGATTGACTTCGAGAGGAAGACTCGTCCGACTTGACAGCTCTCTTTGGGCCGCCGACTCTCGTCTGCATTCACGGCGTGTTGTTTGGCATCTCAAACGAAGCAAGAGCGTCACCAAACACAGAAGCGACACGTTCCCGGATATCTTCTTTGAATGCTTCCTTCTACTCGCTCGTTTCTGGGACTTTGTGGACGGCGTATTCCCATTAGAAATAAAGTGTGAACTGGATGTTTTATGAAGGACAGTCTCTGCATCGCCTGAACCTGTCCTTCCTTCATCCTCTCCTCCTCAAACCCCGAAGACACACGCATGTTTGCTTCACTGTATTAGAGAACACATGGCATATTTTTCTTTTGTTTTTCTACCAGATTATTGCTATTTTTTATTTCCTAAACCGACCTCTAAACATAACTCTCACAGAAACCAGTGGAAACACTAGATTTAAATGGAAACAATTCGGCCGGATTTACAGATAGTGAGGTCCTAATATAGTCCAAACCGTCCCAACACACACACACTCTCTCTCACACACACACACACACACACACACACACACACGGCCTTATTTATTGTTGTTTGTTAGGTTTTTTGAATATTTACGTTACACTGATTTTGTTGATGATCTTCTGACGTTCACTGAGCCAATGGTGGACTTAATTTAAGTTTATTGTGCCTTCATGCATTGATCTACATTTGTGTTAAAGACTTTAGTTAATGTCCATAGGTGGACCAGTGAAATGGCAGATATTAAGCAGATCTACTAATACTCTAATGACTGCTAGTTGACATGTAGTTGCAAAGTTACTTATAGTGAGTAGAATGTCAATTATCTAAATAAAGTCTTATCCCTAAATGTCCATCAATTCCACCATTTGGCTCCACCATCAACTAAAGAAGTCCAGAGTAAATATTAATTTAACATGACAAACAAATAAATAAATATTGGCCAAGATTTCATACGAAGGTGTAAAATAGTTTCCTTCTGCACTATTTAGGGTCCAGCTAACATATTCATGAACTGTGTTAGCATGCCTTTCCTGGACCAGCTTCTGTATACACTCACCTAAAGGATTATTAGGAACACCATACTAATACTGTGTTTGACCCCCTTTCGCCTTCAGAACCTTAATTCTACGTGGCATTGATTCAACAAGGTGCTGAAAGCATTCTTTAGAAATGTTGGCCCATATTGATAGGATAGCATCTTGCAGTTGATGGAGATTTGTGGGATGCACATCCAGGACACGAAGCTCCCGTTCCACCACATCCCAAAGATGCTCTATTGGGTTGAGATCTGGTGACTGTGGGGGCCATTTTAGTACAGTGAACTCATTGTCATGTTCAAGAAACCAATTTGAAATGATTCGAGCTTTGTGACATGGTGCATTATCCTGCTGGAAGTAGCCATCAGAGGATGGGTACATGGTGGCCATAAAGGGATGGACATGGTCAGAAACAATGCTCAGGTAGGCCGTGGCATTTAAACGATGCCCAATTGGCACTAAGGGGCCTAAAGTGTGCCAAGAAAACATCCCCCACACCATTACACCACCACCACCAGCCTGCACAGTGGTAACAAGGCATGATGGATCCATGTTCTCATTCTGTTTACGCCAAATTCTGACTCTACCATGTGAATGTCTCAACAGAAATCGAGACTCATCAGACCAGGCAACATTTTTCCAGTCTTCAACTGTCCAATTTTGGTGAGCTCTTGCAAATTGTTGCCTCTTTTTCCTATTTGTAGTGGAGATGAGTGGTACCCGGTGGGGTCTTCTGCTGTTGTAGCCCATCCGCCTCAAGGTTGTGCGTGTTGTGGCTTCACAAATGCTTTGCTGCATACCTCGGTTGTAACGAGTGGTTATTTCAGTCAAAGTTGCTCTTCTATCAGCTTGAATCAGTCGGCCCATTCTCCTCTGACCTCTGGCATCAACAAGGCATTTTCGCCCACAGGACTGCAGCATACTGGATGTTTTTCCCTTTTCACACCATTCTTTGTAAACCCTAGAAATGGTTGTGCGTGAAAATCCCAGTAACTGAGCAGATTGTGAAGTACTCAGACCGGCCCGTCTGGCTCCAACAACCATGCCACGCTCAAAATTGCTTAAATCAACTTTCTTTCCCATTCTGACATTCAGTTTGGAGTTCAGGAGATTGTCTTGACCAGGACCACACCCCTAAATGCATTGAAGCAACCGCCATGTGATTGGTTGATTAGATAATTTCATTAATGAGAAATTGAACAGGTGTTCCTAATAATCCTTTAGGTGAGTGTATATACAGACAACAACAGAAGGCTGAGATCCGGCTGAGATCCGGCTGAATGTGCATGTCGTGCGTATGAGATGTTGCAGTTGTTCTGCGTGTCCGAGTGCACACTTGATGAGATGTTGCAGTTGTTGTTTGTGTTTGCCATGTGTGGTGAAGATACAGAAGAGAGAGTTAGTGGACTTTTCACTGTGCAATTGTTGCTGCTTGCATTTGTTGGTCTCGTTTGGTTCTTTTGGAAGTTAGGGTTGAAATTTCCCAGAACTTTTAGAAGAATAAAGGATTGCTTACCCTGCTGTCCATCACATCTGTGTCCGTTTTATCAACGGGTTCATTTGCATAGATGACCCGTGATTTGATGTCCGAACAGTCGTATTCTTACTTCAGCTCAAAAACCTTCTTTCAGTCGATGTGCAATAGGGCTGTCAATCTTCCTCTATAATACTATTCGAATTCCATTCCTTATTTTATTTAATATTCGAATAATATTCGAATATTAAATGCTCAAATTCATCCTATTATTAATATTTACGACATTACTCAGGCTTATGGATCGCCAATGCCACTATAGAATGTGGTTGTTGTTACACGTTCTGTCCACTAGAGGGACATCTAACATTACAATTAACATTTTATTCGTGCTGAATATGGTTGAAGCGCTACCGATGGTTTTCGGCTAATATCTCTGCTAAAACACCACCAAAAATTCTGAAACTTATATCGTTCTTTTCAGTTCGACTAGGCGGTTCCAACGGGTTTGGTGCTCGCCAAATCCGTTGAGTTTTCACCGAGATATTTGCGCTTCACGGGCGCTTTTTTACGTTGTTGAACATTTACCATTTTTGACAGTATTGTTATGATGATACAGCGTGGATAACGTGCACAATTGTGTTACGATTCAAAATCTTTATTGTTCATCAGACAAAACAAAAGCATTTCATTTTCACATGTGTGTAAGCCAAGGTGGCGAGAAAGGCAAGATTGCATACCGTAAAACTTCAAATAGTAGCCCGGGCTTTTATTTTCCCAAATCGTCGAACTGCACCGGCTTGTATTTGAGACAGGCGTCTATATGAGACAGGCCTTTATAATTTAGTGTTGAGATGTTGTTCATTGAGGCCTATAGTCTTCCGACCTTTTACTAGTATCGTGTCAATTGATTTTGATTAATATGCGCGAGGGAGAGAGGCCAAGACAGCGCTCGTGTTTAAAGACGTGAGAGTGCGCGCGCGCGCGGCCGGGGCTCTCTCTCTCTCTCTCTCTCTCTCTCTCTCTCTCTCTGCTCGTTATGCGCCCTGTCAGGCGCAGCAGTCATTCTAGTCTACATCGATCAAAAAAGGCTTTCGCGGGACAAACATTTGCGTTGGCGACCGCCAAAAAGCAGACGATCGCACGGGTTTTAGAGGATTAAATACAACCTGAAACTAAAAAACAGACCCGGCCTCTATTTGAGACCGGCCTTTATTTACCCAAACCTGCAGCCACACCAGGCGTAAAAGAGACGGCGTCTATTTGGGACTCGGCTATTATTTGAAGTTTTACGATATAAATTTTTTTTTAAAATATACATAAAAAAAAACAATATTCGAATAGTAACTTCAGCATTCGAATAGTATTGATTTTTTTAATATTCGAATTATATTCGAATTTCGGAATTCGTTCCAACAGCCCTAATGTGCAATGTGTGTTAGATCATCAAGACTTCTTACACGGCCCCGTAACTCACTGGACTGATGTTTTCAAGATCAACTTGACTATTTGACTTTGTAAAGTTGCAAAGTAATGAAAGATAGTTGACATGAAGTCGCAAAGTTACTTATAATTAATAGAATATGTAATGTGGACTATTGAAATAAAGTGTATTTTAGTGTTAATACACTAGTAGTAGGGTGACCAGACGTCCCGTTTTTCCCGGGACAGTCCCGTATTTCAACTCTAATTTTAGTGTCCCGACTTATTATGAAAAAATCATGTTTTGTCCCGTATTTCATCGTTAATATATATTATAGGTTACGTTTTCGAAAGGCTACGTGAATATGTATGTATGTTATGTTCAAAACCGTGTAGCGCGCGCATGACAGAGAGGGAGAGAGCGAAAGACCTTGCGTGTGTGTGTGTGTGCCCGTGTAGCGCGCGAACGATAGAGAGAGAGAGCGAGAGACCTTGCGTGCCCCCCCTCTGTGTCGGTCCCGTATTCAACTCCGAGAAATCTGGTCACCCTAACTAGTAGTGTTATTTCAGCTATTAATTGTGTATTTTTGTGTAATTAGAGCTTGTGTGCACAGCCAGTTTATCTTATTGGTCTAGACAGATTTTAGGGAACAATGGATGCAAGAAGTGGAGAAGCTTCTCGAGAAAAACACGACGAATTCAGTTTCAGTATAATATATATTGTCTATAATATGCATAAATGTCTTAGGCTGCACATGTGTTTTACAAACAAGACAAACATAAAATCATGACATTATAACAATATAAAAGATACACAGGTATAAGCCACTTCAGACTTTTCTTGTTTACAGTTTTGAAAAGGTAAAACAAAATGTAATCTTTGCTTTAATAATAACTTTATTGGAAGGCAGTTCAGACATCTATTTAAAAAATGTTTTTACATTTTTCCCTGAGACGGGATGATTTGTCAGATGTTACTCGCACAGAAGGAGTTTAATTCTAGGTGTAAACTCTTCATGGCTGTTTAAAAACAGTAACTGTGGGACTTTTCCAAATGAAAGAAGTGGAGCTGTTCATGAAGGATACAACACACAAACTGTGGGTAGTGAAATATAGCATGTCCATGAATGTTTTTGTATTTTCATATTTGTAAAAAATGATTTTAGGTTAAATTTGTTTATTTATGTACAAAGGAAAGTTCTAACAACCCATTAAGTTCTGCAAACGGAATTCGGAATGTTCAGTTTATTACGTTTTAAAAAGGTTCTTGCTTTTACAAAGGTTCCGCTCTGCAAACATTGTGGGAACGTTGCTTTTGAATGTTCTCTCAACGTTCCGAAACAAGTTACATTTATAAAACCATGTCCGACTTAAACATTTCAGGAAAAAAGTTCCATGAACGATGTATAAATAATGTTTGTGTGCTAACATTTTGAGAATATTATTAAAGCCCAGATAACTTTGAACAAACATGTATAACTGAAAAAACGCTTCTTCATAACTTTAAGGGAATCTTAACAGAAAGTTCTGAGAATCTTCCTTTTTAGTTGGAAAGTCATTTGAAGTGGATCAAACCCTTTCATCAAAGTTATACATGAATTTTAAACAATACCCGTTCTTGTCTTAGGACCACTTTGATGCACTTTTTTGATCCACTTCAAATGTTGACTACTGTATATTTCATGACAACTACTTACAGTTTATATATGCGTCATGCTTTCAAAAAGAAACAAGGATTTGAAAGGAAAGTTGCTAAGACAGTGTGCTGTTAGAAAACTGAAATAACAAGGACTATTCTTCAAGAAAAGGTTGTGAAGTAATCTAGCCGCAGACTCCGCAGAAATGGAGGCGTTTAGAGCAGAGTCCAGGGTTAGCTGAGGAAGAGCCTTCTCTTCTGCTGGCGTTTCGAAGTCAGTGCAATGCCACTCTAGTGTGAGTGAAAGACACTGGCCGTTCCTCGCGCCGTGGGCTTTCCCAGGCTGCCATTGTTCTCCGTCTCCAAGTGATAGACCTCGCAATGTCACCAAGGAGATCGCAGACCTGCATGTTTGATTTTGGGTCAGGCGTGATAAAGAATGGCACAATGAGGCCTGGCATGTCCCGAAACTCCTCCGCCATTTAGGAGCCCATTCTTCCCCCTCTCGCGTCCTTCATTATGAAGACCAGCAAAGAGCGCCAGACGTGAGGAAGACCGGTTAGACCATCACACGGGAGAAGTCTGAGGATCTGTGGGATTGTGCTCTCTTTCCAACATTACTGGGTAAAACTTTACAACAAGGTTTCATTAGTTAAAACTTCAGAATTAAAATCTCCTGATAGTTTACTCCCCCCCGCACGTCCTCCAAGATGATCATGTCTTTCTTTCTTCAGTGGAAAAGAAGGTTTTTGAGGAACACTCCAGGATGTTTCTCCATATAGTGTCTTCAATGGGGTCCAACAGGTCGAAGGTCCAGAAGTGAGTTTTTAGCGCAGCTTCAAAGTCTCGACACGATCCAGCCGAGGAAAAAGAGTCTGATCTAGACAAACCAGCCGACATTTATAACAAAATACACATTTATATACTTTAACCACTAATGCTCATCTTACACTAGCTGTGATGCGACACACATTACGCAATCAGGGTGAAAGGTCAAGCGGGACGTAGGTGTAAGAACAGACCCAGTGTTTACAAAGAGAACGCGCAAAGATACGCCCTTTACAAAATAAATAAATAAATGGTAAAACAACGATGTCGGACGATTTTGAAGTCGGGGAAGAAAATTACATACATTTTCCGCCTACATCAGCTTTCCAACCTGATTACGTAATGCGACAAGTCGTGGACGTGCAAGACCAGCATTAGTGGTTAAAAGTATATAAATGTTTATTTTGTTATAAATGTCGGCTGGTTTGTCTAGATCAGACTCTTATTCCTCGGCTGGATCGTGTCGAGACTTTGAAGCTGCACTGAAACTCACATCTGGACCTTCGACCCGTTGGACCCCATTGAAGACACTATATGGAGAAACACCTGGAGTGTGTTCCTCAAAAACCTTCATTTCTTTTCCACTGAAGAAAGAAAGACATGAACATCTTCGATAACGTTATGATGAATTATAAGGAGATTTTAATTCTGAAGTGAATTAATACTTTAAGTGTAAAATGCTTAGACCTCAAACCAGATTATTTATGAAATCCCTTTATGAAATACAGCGTCAGCGATGATGCCCATCATTGTAATTCTCAACACTCGGGTGAACCGTAGCAGAGGCTTAGAGTCGTGTGTTGGCCCCCGCTCAACATCCTGAGGCCTCAGCTTCCAGAAACACAAGTAATGAAGGATCTGGTTAGAGAAACGTCATTGTAAAACCCTGTGCAATGTCAGTTCGGATGACCTTTACGATTGTCTCTGTAACTGTCATATAAATTCCCGTTTCGGATCTCAGGCTTCTGCTATTGTCTGTATATGGATATACAGAAGCTGGTCCAAGGCATGCTAACACCGTTCATGCACATGTCAGCGGGACTCTAAATAGCACAGAAGGAGACTATTTGACACATACATTTTAATTTTGACTTTGTATTAAATCATGGCCAATATAGTCCACTTTAGACACTCTACTGACTATAAGCATCTTTGCAACTACGTGTCAACTAGCAGTCATTATAGCATTACTAGGCTTTTCTTAATATCTGCTGCTAACTCTTTATTTTGATGATCCACCAATGTACTTTCTACTGACTATAAGCGCTTGTCAACTATTTCTACTAACCCCATTGGATTAGACCGATCATGTGGCACTGCGGAGAAGCTATTGTTTTAATTGGGCGTTTTTTACCCACACATTTTTATTCTCTGAAATAATGAAATAATGTACACTGGCCTTTTATTGATTAAAATGCATCAATGTGTCCGCTTGTCTCTGAGAAACAGTGTTTATTGATGCACGTAATGGACTTACGGACCTGGTACAACTTTAATTGCAGTGCTTTGGGGAAACGTTCCATCGGATTTAAGTGCTATTTTTGTGTAACATTTTTTGTTTGGGAAATCAATCCTTTGTTACTCCATGACACGCACACAAACAAACATAGAGAATCAACACCTTTATTTGCGATTCTTGCAGGATTTGAGAACATATTTGAATGTTTCAGTGGTTAGGTAGCCTTTATCCCTGATGTTGAGAGAGAATTTTCTTTTCCCCTAAAAATGTTAGTTAATTTTATGGCATTGGACTAAAACTTACTGACTTTGCTCTCACAGGATATAACAAGATCCCAAAAATTTTGGATAATTTTTGTACTTTTTGGGATTGTTCCCGGCCAAAAATTACCGGACTTCAAAAAATAGCTTATAAATCTCTTATATTATCAGCAAATATTGGATTCAATATTTCAAGATTCTTTCAGTTTTGTATGTATTTATTTGTTGATTGTAGGCCTCATTGATCTGAACATGTTGCATCGGGCAAGGTATAGTTTGTTTTCAAAGAGAGTGATCATTGTGCTAGAAAATATAGTTTCTAACATTTAGAGATCCTGTACCTGCTCTCAACTCTCAACCTAACCCCAACACTAACCCTCAGAAAGTCCCAAACAAAGAAACATTCAGATATGCATACAAGAGGTTTGTTGGGGAAACATTGTTTAACAGGCTTCATAATTCATTTATTGAAAAACAAACAAACAGTAAAACATCATTGAAGAGTTAATAATAAAATGCCTTAAAAAGGGACAAAAGAAGGAACACAGGAATCAGGAAAAGTTGTGCCTTGTTTGAGTTCTGGAAGTGGCTTAGAACAATCATGATGTTTTGTTCTTGTCTAAATCTTAGTTCTTTAACTCTAATTTATGTTTTAATTCTAATGCGTGATCTCTCCCTTATGGAAGCTTGTTTCCGCCACAGAGTAAAAAATAAAAAAGGTAATTGCGACTTTTTGAAAAAAAAAAATTGTGTGAAATAAAGTCAGAATTGCGTGATATAAACTTGCAATTCTGACTTTTTTTTCTTTCTCAGAATTGCATGTTTATGTCTCGCAATTATGACTTAGTAACACGCAATTGGTAGATATAAAGTCAGAATTACGAAATATAAAGTTTAAGCAATTGCGAGAAGAAAAGTCGAGTTTATATCTTGCAATTCTGACTTTATAACACGCAATTCTGACTTTATATTTCTCAATTTTGACTTTATATTTCTCAATTCTGCCTTTATATTTCTCAATTCTGCCTTTATATTTCTCAATTCTGCCTTTATATTTCTGACTTTATATCTCGCAATTCTGAGCTTGCAGCTTCCATACTTCTGGTACATCTGTGTAGAATATGCTGGTCTGTGAGCGCCTGCTTCATTGACTTTGGATTTGTTACAGAAACGCTTGATGCAGAGGAACATCCTGCCATCAAAGTATTACATTTGAGGGGTTTTATATTCTCCACTCTATTATGTTCAGAAAATACGCCCCTGAACTTTGAGTTGCTCCCTGTGTGAAATGAAGCTGTTCTACAGATGTTACTTATGTGCACAAACCAGGTCACAGTAAATGCTTACGAGGTTTATGACATACAGACATTCATTTTCTGTTGCTCTCTGGTCTTGCTTATTATCCTGAAGTCTGTTCACTTCACCTGGTCTGTCACATATGTTTAATTCTGTGTATATCTTTATATTTCTCAGAGTAAAAACAATGGTGGTCCTAGGACAGAACCTTGAGGGATACCATACATGACACTTGTTTGCCCAAATAGTTTAAATGTCTGTTTGTTAATAAACATCAGTGTAGATCAAAGATACTTGTATGAATTTGAGGATTATGTTTATTCCTGCAGCCAGTGTTAATTTCTGTGTCAGTTTAATTCAGCCTAACTCTAACCCTATGCCAAATGTTTAAGCTGTTAGGTTTAACTCCTCTGACCTTAAAGTGTTAAGGTCAAATGAGTTGTTAAGCTGTTAAAGTCATTACAGATTCACAGCTTGTTAGAACAAATGGCTTGAATGTAAAGTTACTATATTACATGGATAATACAATACCGAACAATAAATATTAGATCGACTACAATCTGCTAAATATTACAAATATGAACAGTTCTCCAGGAAAGGTGGGAGATTTAAACTGATCTTCTCACACATAACGTCATCAACATTTCACAACTTTCTGAATGTTTAGGCAAAAACAAATATTAATATGTATCCAAAAATAGGTTGCAGCTTATATACAGTCATGGTTTGAGAAATAAAGTGATATGATTTTGTGTACTGATTGCAGCTTATTTTGGTAAAGATCCACATATTTAGTCACAAAAAGGCAATTTATTCTGTAAATGTGCTGTTTAGGAGCTTTCTGAGATATATTACTACACTAACATGGGAAAAAAATTAAATAAAAATGGATATCTTTGAATTTGATGTCACTACCTTGGCTGACAGAGCAAATTCTAAAGCAGATTAGAAATTTCCTGACTGAGAAATATACTTTCAATTGGTGGACAAAAATGATGAGAGAATAATAAAAATATCTTTATTTGTGATCTGAAGATAAACGAAAGCCTTGTGGGTTTGGAAGGGCATGAGGGTGAGTAAGTGATGACAGAATTTATATTTATGAGTGAAATATCCCTTTAAGTGTTCTTCCCAACACTTCATTGATTCTGCAAAGATAAGTGACTGGCGGAGAAGTGGAGTCACGGTGGCAGTGTGGCTTGTGGAGTTTCTGTCGCTCATCTACACTTGAGAGGCGGATGAAGCTTCGGTTAATAAATAAACTGTGTTTGGAAACGAGAGCAGCTCTCTGTAGGTTTGCTTTGAGACCGGCTAATCTAGGGCTGCATCAGTGGATGCTGGAGAAGTGACAGACCTTGAGGTGATTTCACACCAATATTATTGATCTCTTATTTATGGAAGCTTGTTTCTGCCACGGAATAAAAAGTCAAATTGGAATTGCGACTTTATATCTCTGAGATATAATAAGTTTATAAGATATAAGTCAGTCTTTATAAGTCTGCGAAAAATCTGAAATTGCAAGAATGTCAGAATTGTGAGGAAAAAAAGTCTGAATTGCGAGATATAAACTCATAATTGTAAGAAAAAAGTAAGAATTGCGAGATGTAAATTCAAAATTGTGTGAAAAAAGTCAGAATTGTGATAAACTCACAATTGAAAGAAGAAAGTCAGAATTGAAAGAAAAAAGTCAATAGTCAGAATTGTGACAAACTTGGAATTGCAAGAAAAAAAGTCAGAATTGCGACAAATCAGAATTGACAGTAAAAAGTCAGAATTGTGACATAAACTTGGAATTGCAAGAAAAAAGTCTGAATTGCGAAATATAAACTCATAATTGTAAGAAAAAGGAAGAATTGCAAGATGTAAATTCAAAATTGTGAGAAAAAAGTCAGAATTGCGAGGAATAAACTCCCTATTGCGAGAACAAAAGTCACAATTGTGATAAACTCACAATTGAAAGAAGAAAGTCAGAATTGCGAGGAATAAACTCCCAATTGCGAGAACAAAAGTCACAATTGTGATAAACTCACAATTGAAAGAAGGAAGTCAGAATTGCGAGAAAAAAGTCAAGTCAGAATTGTGACAAACTTGGAATTGCAAGAAAAAAGTCAGAATTGCGACAAATCAGAATTGCGAGAGAAAAGTCAGAAATGTGAGAAAGTCAGAATTGCGAGGAATAAACTCCCAATTGCGAGAACAAAAGGCACAATTGTGATAAACTCACAATTGAAAGAAGTCAGAATTGCGAGAAAAAAGTCAATAGCGATAAACTCAGAATTGAAAGAAAAGAGTCAGAATTGCGAGAAAAAACTCAATAGTCAGAATTGCGACATAAACTCAGAATTGCTAGAAAAAAGTCAGAATTGCGACAAATCAGAATTGAAAGTAAAAAGTCAGAATTGTGACATATAAACTTGGAATTGTAAGAAAAAAGTTAGATATGCAACATATAAATTCGGAATTGCAAGGAAAAAAAAGTCAGAATTGCAACAAATCAGTAATTGCGAGAGAAAAGTCAGAAATGTGAGAAAAAGTCAGAATTGCGAGATATGAACTTGGAATTGTGGCTAAAATTGTCAGATGAAGTCGCAATTACCTTTTTAATTATTTTTATTCAGTTCCATCGCAGAAACAAGCATTCATACTTATTTCCCCTCCCACTGTTTATGTTTCTTACGTTTTCTTTTAATGTGTTCGACTCACAAAAGCAAATACTGCGATAAGAAATAACAAAAGTAGGCAACCAAATAGAGAACTTACTTGCGTCTCATGTACAAAACAAATATTAAAAACATCTCTGTGCATCATTGCACGTTTACCAGTGCTTTCGGTAATGACCATTTTGCTGCAGTTTCCCCTCTGCAAACCCATGAGTGATTCTGCCCTACTTCTGAAGTGTTAGAGAGAGGACAAGGACATGAGCTGCTAGTCCTAATGTTCCACTTCTCTGAAAGTCTTACAGACTTAACCTTGATCAAACCGCCAACACGCTCGAGTGATATTAATTACACAGAAAGGAAAGTCTTCAAATATTTAGAGACTCTGTTTGGAGCATTAAGGCTGAGGAATCCCAGCGAGACACAACAGCCAGATGACCAAAGAGAATGGTGAATGTTGCTGTCACGGCCGGGCGGATCCACAGTAAACGGGCTACATTACAGTCCAAACGGAGACGGGTGAAGCCTTGATGGTGTAGATCATGTGACTGACGATATCCAGACACTCAGATTTGCCCTGGAAGCAGAGCAGATTGCATTATCATTGACTTTTGATGTAATTGCACGGCCGTTTTCAGTGCTTGAATGCTGTTATTTCTGCTTTTCCACTAATGGCACCTATTATTATCTGAGCTCCACTTCAGACACCATCAGACTCTCACTGGATGGGCCCACTTTCACCACAAAACAGCCTAATTCATATTCAGAAAGACCATCTGCAGTTCAAAACATACGGGAAGCAAAGAGTCAGTGAAGTGTGTGATGGTGCATTAACCTGTATGCTTTTATATGTGCATGCGAGTGCAAGAATGTGTGAATTAACAGGAGACGGGCAAACACATTCTCAGAAATGTCACCACGTCTACCCTCCAATTATTCAGTGTTCCCCATCCCATGCTGCTCCGTAGCCCGGTGCCTTCTCGCCCTTTCATTCGCCTTTGCAAACATTGAAAGCTAAAGAGGAAAAAGGCAAATCCATGTGCAAATATTAGCCAAGCGACACAAAGGCATTCCTGAGCGGCTCCCTGACTCATCCTTAACCCTTCTCAACATCGTTCTCATAGGGATGCGTGTGAAGCACGGTTACCTTATTTAAACCTTGTCCATCACACCAGCTCAAAACATTGCAGATATTCCAAGTGTTCGTACATCTGAAAAGCAGATTCACTGCTTCTAAATGCAGCCCTAGCTCACTGGAAAAGCGTGCCTGTTGCATTGCGTATCGCACGTCACAAGTGCATTGTCCGTTTTACCCGAAACAGATGAACATGAATCTGGCAATGTTTAATTACATCGGTTGTTGTACGTAATGCAGCAGTTCAGACATTGAATATCCGGTGAGTGGTGCTAAAAGCTTAATCTTGTATTGTGTTTGAAAACACTGAAGCCTAGTGAACTGTTAGCGTTAACAAAAGGAAATGTGTAATAAAAACACATTTGCTGAGGCAACCATGGCATTTTAAAGCTTCTTTGAGCTTGTGTTTCACGGGACTCGTACACGAGTGATGCTGTGCCAGGTGAGCTACTGAGCACGTTTACTATGTTTAAAAAGACAAGTAAATGGAGCTGATCATGTGATGCTGATCATCAAATGTTTACCAGTCATGCACGATGTGGCGAGCAGGGCGGGGCCGAGAGCCTTGAGGTCGGAGCGCGATTGCCAATGAACAGAGTTGTCAAAAACTTGTCTGAAATTTTAAAAATGTGACTGTGAGCGGAACCGCAAACACCTCTGATTGGCCGTTGTGCTCACACGCTCATCGGATGTGTCTGTGACTGTGTTTGAGATTTTTAAGGACTAAAACAAACGAGTGGTAGGGACTACAACGCGCTACTTCCCGGGTTGGTGACATCACAAAACCTCAAATGTTCTTTAGAGAAGAGGAAGAGTTTTTTCTACACCCTGGAAAAAGTTTGTCCTAAGGCTGACGAACTTAAAATAAAAAAATAATTTTTAACACTGTTCCTGAAGATTGAACATTACAGTATTGATGTAGTGTTTACTGGAGCTTTTGTAAGACTGTTCACCGCCCCTTAGGGAAATGATCCAAGATTCTGTGATGGATTACTGTTTGTATTACCATAGTTTTCCAACAAATATTAATAAATGGTGGATAAAATTGTATCTATAAGAAAAAATAAAATAAAAATACCACTCTGAAACGTCCTGTGAAATCTGTGCTTGAGCTCTGTCCTCTCGTTCGGTAACATTGTCAGGGTCTGAATCGGGCTCAAAATGGTTTGAAAATGACGCCATTGTTAATTTTTACATCTGAGTAGAACTGGCGGTTATGAATTATCTGGGCGTGACATTTCCCGAACACGCGCTAAGCGCTGTCAATCACCACACACTGGGCCAGCTAACCAATCACAGCACGTTTCGTATTCCAGAAGGAGGGGCTTCATTGAAAACGATGCTTTATACTAGACTGTGAAAAATATGTGAAAAAGAATGTGTTTTTTGAACAATCAATCCTGAAAACTTATTCTTCTACACCCAAAAAACGAAATCAAGACTCTGTAAAAGGGCGTAATAGGACCCCATTAAAGTGTGTTTGAACATTTCCCACCTTCTTCTTCCCTGAACAACTAACCTTGTTACACGCTATTGTTGTACAAGTGTTTTGAGGGCATCATATAGTATTGTACAAGGAAAAGTGTAATTTATTAATCGATAATTTTCCCAGTTTGCATGGAAAGGAATAAAAGTTGTTGGCGTTTTGCTCCCTCTAGCGTTTATTTCAGCTGGAAACTGCATGATTTGTATGTATTGGTGTGTACGGTGTAGTCTAAACGACCTTGTAACTTCTGACAGGGAAGGAGTTAGTTCTGCAGATGATCTTCCAGGGGTTGTCCTCTTGGGAAGGTGGACTGTGACACATTTACACAGCAGTTTTCCAATAACCCCGGAGAGAAATGTGCACCCATTGTGCTTTAGACGCGAGCCCCGGTCCTCTTTATTTAGCCTGTCACCCTTGGCCCGGGGTGTAGATGCCGTTCCCATCGGCTGTCGGCTGGAGATGGATGGGTCAGATGTGTTTGCCTGAGGAAGTCCTGAGGTGCAGGGGTCAGTGTGTGTGTGTGTGTGTGTGTGTGACGGCGGGGGGCAGATGATGGCCACGCTTTATTGAGAGCTTTTCACACACCAGCACTGAAGGTTGTAAATGCCTGAAGGAAACAAAGATAACCCGACGCCCATCCCCGATGCCGGCTCTCGCTGAGATTGGCTTGTATTGATTGTGTTGTGAGGCTTTCTCTGCTGACGCTGGTGCTTTGAATAGAAACCTATCTCTATATAGAACTCTATCTTCACTCAGTGGGGTCTATATTGAACTCTAGGGTTCTTGAGTCGGGTTTAAAGAACCCTTAATGGCAAAAAGCTTCTATGTAAGGAGAAATGTCTTTGGTCGCATAATAGTTTTTTTTTTTACTGATAAAGTGTTTATGAGCTGTTTAATTCAAAATTAAAATGAATTAAACTAAATGAATGAAATAACCCTAAATCCATGAAATGATCCCATGATGGGAAGATGCCCTTATAGAAAAATTATAAAATATATAGTGTTATTTTAGTTTTTAGTTTAATTTGATAGTTTTAATAATATTTTTAATGAGCCTTTAGTTATATATATATATATAGTTTTCATTTTCATTTTAGTTTAATTTTGAAGTACTTTCATTTTGTGCTTTTCAATTTGTCATTTTTTGAGTTTTGAGGTTTTTTTTATATTTATATTTAGGTTTAATTCATTTTTTTTAAGTTTTCAGTTTTTAAAGCTGTTATTTTAGTTTTATTAAAGTTTTTTAGTAGTATTTTGAATTGGCTTTTATTTTTTTATTTTTTAGTTTTCATGTCAAATTTACTTTCATTTTTTAGTATTTTTTTAGTTTATATGTTTTTCTCATTTTATTAGTTCTTAGTTTTTAAAATATTGCTATTTAGGTTTATTTTTCTTTTAGTTTTTTTTTCTTTTCAGTTAATAATTTTAGTGCATTTCTACTTTACATTTTTCAAGTAGTATTTATATTTTATTTTAGCTTTATTTCAATTATTAGAAATGTCTTTAATAGTTTGTTAACGATAATAACTCTGATGTCTTTATGCGTGTTCACTTACAGGGAGGATGAGGTTTGTGGGAGTTTGGAAAACATTAACATTGCTAAAAAAGTGTTCATGAGAGACTCTCTCATACTGACTCCTGTCTGTTCCTGCTCCATTGTTCCTGAACACACACACACACACACACACTCAGTTCCAGCTGGGTACCTTGGTCTCCTAGCAACCTTCACCTCAGTAATTTGACTGGCGGCACCTACGGTGAGGAATCATTGATTCACAAAGCCTCGGGACATTTATATTACACCCGCAGAAACAGGCGCAGAGACGAGACCTTTAGATTTCTGTGGGCCATGAATAAATCGCTGCTGTATTTCAGGCCGACATCACATTATTTGCTTGGCTGTGTGTCAACATGAGCGAGAGACACTGAACGCCAGATAATAGTGACGTTTATAGCGGCGGTAACAATACAGTCATGATCGCATACAGGATTCCATGATCGTTCAAACAGAGCCAAAATAGGGTTAAATGGCTTTTTTTATTATTACTTCATTACTTCTAACATTTAATATAAAGTACTGTTCATTAAAATACAAAATGTGGTGTTAGATTATGAATCCCCATGAACAAACATTCATGATTCTGCCTAGCTAAAAATACAGACTTATGTTGTACATAAAAGTTATATGAACTATCGACAATACATTGCTGCAAAAATGTGAAATATTGTATATTAATAAAGAGAACCTATTCTGCCCTTTCTCAAAGTCGTGATATAGTTTCAGGCTCTACTAGAACAGGTTTTCCTGCTTAAATGTTGATTATTCTCCTCATATTCTCCATTGTTGCGGCTCCTCTCTTCCCAGTCTGTCAGTAACGCTCTGTTTACTTCCTGTCTCTATGAAGCCCCTCCTTCTGAAAGCACACTGTGCTCTGATTGGTCGGCTGGAGCAGTGTGTTGTGATTGGTCGAGCGCTTCAAGTGTGTTTGGGAAATGCCCCGCCCCTTTCCATAACCGCCAGTTTAACACACTACTAACTAACTCAACCAGGCCCCGCCCCTTTATCCTCATGTTTACTCGTCTGTATTTCCAGTTATTAAAATGTATTATTGGTCGATTACATGTTTATTACTAACCCACCAGTCACCAGTTATCATAAGACAATATTGGGTAACATTATATTTTTGTGTCCTTGAAACATGTTCTCAAAATACTTGTAGTTATAGTCTAAATTTAGTTATTTTTGCGGTTAGACAGTCTGATACACACAGATAACTGCCGGCGACGGTTCACTTCCGTCACGCCTCCAGTTTCTCCACGGCTTACACACATTTTCAAAACTTTACACACAAATCCAAGATTTGCACACAAAATGTAAAATGCCTCACATCTCTGGCTAAATGAAGCACTGCAAACATTTGTGTTACGTTGCAAACACCTTTGGCATGATATTATATTTGTGGATATATCACACACACACACACACACACACACACATACACACACACACACACACACACACACACACACACACACACACACACACACACACACACACACACACACACACAGCTCTGCAGAACCTGAAGCTCTTCCTTCAGGAGCTCCTGTGTTCATCATTTCTGGACAAGATTGAAAGTAATCGTCAGAGATGTTGAAAAATTCACGGTAAACACGAAAGAAAGATTGAAACCAAACTATTAATTTTTTGCTGTCAGTATTTATGGTGGTGAATACAGTATTACAGTCCGAAAATCCATAACTCGACCTTTGACCTTTTATAGGCCTATTCTACAGCCATGACCACTGGTGTTCAGTAAAGCCATGAGTGTTAGTGTGTGAGGACTGAGGAGTGTGTGTGTGTGTGTGTGTGTGTGTGTGTGTGTGTGTGAGTGTGAGTGTGAGGTCTGTGTGTGAGTGTGTGTGTGAGGTCTGTGTGTGAGTGTGTGTGTGAGGAGTGTGTGTGAGTCTGTGTGTGAGGAGTGTGTGAGGAGTGTGTGAGGCTCTGATGAATTACTGTGGTACTGTTTTAATAGGTTGTTTGAAAAAGGAAATCAAGAGACTTCCTGTTAGATGTGTGTGTGTTACAGATAAGTGTGTGTTGCAGAGGAGTGTGTGTTACAGATAAGTGTGTGTTGCAGAGGAGTGTGTGTTACAGAGAAGTGTGTGTTGTGTTTTGCAAAAAGTGTTTTTCTGAAATTGAAAACTGAGTCGAAGGCTGAGATTTTGTGTACGGTTTCTCAGATCTGGTGTGTGTGTTTCTGGTGTTTGAGTGAAAGTGTGGAGTGTGTGAACATAAACAGAGAAAGGAAACACACGTGTGTATCCGTGCGCCGGCTCTTAAAGTGACAGCGCCTAATAAACCTGATGCCAAAATATGAGATAATATTAAAAATATCAATATGGCAGTTTCCCCCACGGTATCGATGTCAAAATTGTGTACAATGAAAAATTGTGAGTGTAAAGTAACTTTAGACTAGTAGAGTTCATGTCGAGCTGACCCTGCACTGTAACAAGCACAGCTTAAACACGTGTGTGTGTGTGTGTGTGTGTGTGTGTCACGGTGTGTGTAACTCAACATTACTGTTACCCGTGTCTCAGTTCACATGAAGCCGGACTCCTCGTGAGTGTCTCTCGTCCACGCTTGTGTTTCTCTGAAGAACGAGTGTGTTTCTGAAGATAACCGGCCTGTGAAGCTGCGAACCGATGAACAGCCAATCACTGGCCTCTGACCGCAATACAGCGCATCATTACCCATGGTGCACTGCAGGCCTATAGAGACGAGCATTGTGTGTGTGTGTGTGTGATGCTGTATGTGGGCTATTATGTGTGTCACTCTTCTGACACACTTTAGGGAGCAGAGAGGAGAGCATGAGGACTAAATAAATAAATATAGATATAGAAGGCTTCTGTGCAAACACTCACACACACACACACACACACACACACACACACACACACACACTCACACACACACACAAATACACACACACTCTCTCTCTCTCTCTCTCTCTCTCTCTCAAACACACACACACACTCACATACACACATACTCTCTCTCTCTCTCTCTCTCTCTCTCTCTCTCTCTCTCACACACACACACACACACACACACACACACATACACACATACTCTCTCTCTCTCTCACACACACACACACACACACAAATATATATATATATATATTCTTCAACACTTGCACCTTGGATCCTGTTTCAGGGTGTGTGTTCTCGAGCACCGAACACTGTTGTGTGTGTGTGTGTGTGTGTGTGAATGAGCCGGAGCGCGTTCAATCAATCAAAACTAACTTTATCTGGACAATAACTTTATTTAACTTTACTGCTGTAAAGCCTAAACACTCTCTGTGACTGCAATCTCCTGTTATCACTGTAAAGCTGCTGTGAGACTTATATACTATATATTGATAGTATATTTATATATTTAAACTTTATATTGTTTAAGGTGCTATTTAAATGAAGGTGACTTGACTTGACACAGACACACACACACACACACACACACACACACACACACGCGCGCACACACACACGCACACACACACACACACACACACACACACTCCAGTCCTGTGATTATTACTGACAGCGTGTAGAGCTGGGGCACACTCGCAAACACTGCGGGATTACAGCAGGTTTGGAGATTAAGTTAGATATAAGGGAAGATCATTCAAGATCAATTATATTATGTTTTTAAATGCATTTATTGAACGCAGTTGACTAATTTATTTCATTTGAAATTATGACATTTCATTCTTGTTGAGTGTGAATTCTGGTGAAAACTCGTTTAAAACAATTACATTAAGCCGTTACTCCGTGTAATATTTATTTGGTTTGCCGTGTGACACAAAAGACATTTTATCAATATGCTGTGAATCAAACAATGCCGTATGTTATAAATGTTACGTTAATAAACTACCTTTTATTCATCAAATATGCATTCAATTGATCAAAGACGTGTATGATGTTACAAATAAATTCTTAACTTTCTGTTCATCAAAGAATCCTGAAAAATAACATGGGAATCACGGTTTCCACACAAATATGACTGATTTCAACACTGATAATAATCATAAGTGTTTCTTGAGCATCAGATTCTCATATTAGAGTGATTTCTGGAGGATCATGTGACACCGAAGTGACATGCTGGAAATTCAGGAATAAATTACACTTTTCTGTATATTCACATAGAAAACAGCTGATTTACATTACAATAATATTTCACTGTTTTTACTGTATTTGATCAAATAAATGCAGCTTTTGTGAGCAGAAGAGACTCAAAAACAGTAAAAATGTGTGAGCGAGAGAGTAAAGAATCTGCTGGATCCTGTGTGGCCCGGATCCGTTTACAGCCAGACACTCGGACAAACACTCATTAGTTCTGCCTGCTTTAATCGCTCACACACACACACACACACACACACACACACACACACTCAACCCTTAATGTACAGCCAGAAGAAGCTCTGCCCTTCACACCAACACCAGAGAGAGCTCAGTAAACAGCTGAGAGTGAAAGATCTGCCGTGTGTTTCCTCTCATTACTCTGTTTAGAGATTTGCAATTAGCCTGTTAAACACAAGCGTGTAATCCGCTCAGATTACCCAGAGAGCTTTGTGCTCGGCAGGCGATCACTTTAAAGCATTAAACAGGATTTGGGATGTGTCTGTCTTCACCCTGATGTGGAGAAACGCCTCTGTGTGTTCCTCAAACACAGAGACTGGCGGTTCATCCGCGCGTCTGCACTGTCATTCACCTCTTGTTTTTCAGGTAGATTATCTTTCCAGCTGTTTTATGTCTTCCACAAAAATGAATATTATTCCATCATTACCTGGCCCTCGTGTCACTTCAAACCCATACGACTGCATGTCTTCATGAGCTGTGGCACAACAGGAGAACGCTGACGGCTCTTTCCATGAAGCAAATATCTGCCGTTTTCTCATGTACTCACAGGGCTTGAGCTAAAGTCCCCCTGTAGTCAATCATTTTACAAATTAAAACTCATCTTTAATCCCCAATATGACATATTTAAAGTTTTTTCCTTGAAAAAAAAAAACGTGTCACCTTTATATTCCTGTAAACGTGTGTCGCGTTGAGTGCCCATGATCTCCACCAGAGGGCGCTCCTTCCTTTATCACATCATGGACTGTATTTCCCATAATCCATTGCCTGGACTCATCATGTTCTGATTACTTCCACCTGTGTGTTATTATCCCGTTTACTCTTGTCTATTGAAGCCCTGTGTTTTCAGTCATTCTTTGCGAAGTCTTGTATGTTGTCACGCTCAGGCTCGTTCTACAGGGGTGTTAGAGCATGTTTATACAGCCTCAGTTTATACTGTAATAATATATTGGCAAACGCTCCAGTGCATATTTGTGTTCGCGCTCTGGAGAACGTCAAATGCATCTATTTACGTGTTTTTGCAGCAATATAGCCAATCAGAGATAGTTGTCGATCTCATGAACCCAATGGCCAATCAGAGGTGTTTAAGTCAGTCCGAGGTTTTATTCAGAGTTATGCAGCTCGCGAAACCTCTCGTTAACAAACACAGTGTAGACACGATGTAGAAAGAGATTCACTGTGTGTTGTTGGCAGCTTCGCTTATTATAACACAACTTTGTGAGATCGCGATGAACTGACAAAGCAACAGTGTTTTAGTGACTGTAGTGGTCTACTAGTAAGTCATTTAAATCCATTGAATTAAAGTATTGTTTTTCATGCTGCTCGAAGGCCGACGGCTAATCGCATGCTACAAAGTTTCAGAAGTTTCTTAATTATTACTCCCATTATTGCACATCTTTTTTCATTACATGTTGCCCCAAACACACATTAATATGCAAATTAGATACAGTGCGTATGCATAGAATGGGAAGGGCATTCATTATGATCACAGGGGCAGATTACATATAGAGCTCAATACTATATGAGCTCAAAAGACTTTTACAATAGTGGATGATTTGTAAGATAATACTTTATGACATTTGCATCTCATGATCAGCTTCATTAGTGTGGCTTTGCTGATGTAGAAACTTGTCGGCTGGTACAGCACTGCACTTATGATACGATCCCCATACAAGAGCTCAGAGACTCAAAGAAGCAAAGTAAAATGGCATGGTTGCTTGAGCAAATGCTTTTGTTAACACTATCGGTGTGTTTAGGGTTTAGTGTACAATAGGTGCTATGTTTTTTTGCATAATGGTCATATATATATATATATATATATATAAAGCTGCATTTCCCAAAAGCCGCTGTATTGGCCAATAGTCTGCTCAGGCTTGCAGTGCATTTGGGGAGTTCTTACATTGATCGTCACTAACTGGCAAAATGTTCAACGAACAATGAGTAAAGATAGCCTTATATAAATCATTCATTTGAACATCTGATGTCAGAACAGAGCGTGCGTGGATAATGGTTTCTGGGCAATCTCCATATTCCATTGATGCATTAATTATAAGTCTCTCATGAACATTTTGAGACGTAAATTTAGAAGCGGTTAACTCAAGTGCACTGACTGCTGCGTGTCGTTTATGAAATGCCATTATGTGTGTGTATTATGTAAGGTAGTTATGTTCGCTTGACAACGGCAACATACGGATCTACTGTTTAAGCTTCTTCTTCATGTTAGCAAAAGTGTTACAACTTTATTTCAAACTTTCAAAAAAGCCAACATCAAAGATTGTCTTCAAACTCTACTCATCTAGTTAATCCTATATCTTTGTCTTTTCACAGAGACTTGAGTGAGAACTTCATCCAGGCGATTCCCCGAAAGGCGTTCAGAGGAGCGACGGACATCAAGAACCTGTGAGACTCACGACACGACACAGAACAGCAGATCAGACTCCAGCATGTCCTAAACAGCATTTCCTTCTGTTTTAACAGTCAGTTAGACAAGAATCACATCAGCTGCATCGAGGACGGCGCTTTCCGTGCGTTACGTGGAGTTGAAGTTCTGTGAGTATAAGAACATACACAGTTAAACATGCCGACTGCATCTCATTACCTAAAGACCGGATAGAAACTGAACAGAATTTTTGGCACGAACAAGAGCCAGACTTTACCATCCAGGATTAATCTGTGTGATGTTGTGTGGCAAATGAAAATGTGACGTATGCTTGGACGTTTGCGTAGACACTAAAACATACATTTTTAATGTCCTGACAGCATGTAAAACAGCAGCATTTTACTCACAACTATATGGGCAAATGTTCATGATTTCTTTTAGGATCATAGACTGTTGAATTCATGATGTTAAAAAGGTTAAATCAGTGACATTCACTTGTTGTCATAGTCCCTGATTAGTGTCACACCTGTTCCCTGTTCCTTTGATTTCCTTCCTCATGTATTTAAGCCTTCAGTCTTCCTCAGTTCTGTCTTGTGTTAACGTTACGTTGTGCATGTGTAGTGTTCTCTTCATGTTCAGGAAAAGTATTACCATTATTCGTTCATCCTGCATCACGCATCATTTTTGAATTGTCAACACAGCCAACTCCTTACAGAATGAGAGACATAAGCAGGTATTGTTTACGGCTGGAGCTGGGGGTCGCTCCCTCGAGGACCACACGAGGAACTTCCTCACCCTGGCATGCCTTATTCACTACCCCGACCGCTCGCTGTGTATATTCTACCACAGAGGCATGCAATATCTCACCGTTCACCTTCTGCCCCGTTGAGGAAGACCTCGCCAGCCCCGCTCCAGCCAAGAGCCCAGCCAGAGGTCAGTCATGCCCACCGCGGGAACGCCAGAACTGCTGACTCTGAGCCCGAGCCGGAGGCTGATTTACTGGAGTCTGTTGAGGTCATCGAGGACATGTTGGAGGAGTTTGAGTCCCCCCCCCCCCCCCCCGCCCTCGCCACCACTAAGGTACAGACGCAGAGCTGGGTTACAGAAGATCTGTTATATTATGAACAGGTGTTTCCTGTGCTCCCATCCAATTCTAAGTCGTCCAAGTCATTGCTGTTTAAGCTCAGCTTAAAAGTCTTCGTTGCCCAGCTCCAAGTCTCATTCATCCCAGATGGTCCCGCCCATCCTCCCTCTCCCTCCTCCACTGTCGAAGTTCTTCGGCCTCGTCTTCGCTGTCTCCCTTCAGTCCCTCGGCTCCTCCAGTGGTTCCGCTTTGCTGCATGGATTTTCCAGTCATCAGCTTCGCCTTGGTTTGTGAATCCCTCAGCTCCACCTCAAGCCTCCGAGCCCCGGACTCAACGCTCCTCCGGCTCCACCATGGACTGCCATCCCTAAGGCTTAGCCGGCTCCCTCATCCCTCCGGCTCCCCCTTGGTCCTCTGTCTCTCCCTTGGTCCTCTGTCTCTCTGGCTGCACCTCAAGCCTCAGAGCCCCGGACTCAAAGCTCCTCCGGCTCCGCCTTGGTCCTCTGTCTCTCTGGCTCCACCTCAAGCCTCCAAGCCCCGGACTCAAAGCTCCTCCGGCTCCACTATGAACTGCCATTGCTAAGGCTTCGCCGGGCTCCCTCATCCCTCTGGGTCCACCTTGGTCCTCTGTCTCTCTGGCTCCACCTCAAGCCTCCAAGCCCCGGACTCAAAGCTCCTCCGGCTCCACTATGGACTGCCATCGCTAAGGCTTCGCCGGGCTCCCTCATCCCTCTGGGTCCACCTTGGTCCTCTGTCTCTCTGGCTCCACCTCAAGCCTCCAAGCCCCGGACTCAAAGCTCCTCCGGCTCCACTATGAACTGCCATTGCTAAGGCTTCGCCGGGCTCCCTCATCCCTCTGGGTCCACCTTGGTCCTCTGTCTCTCTGGCTCCACCTCAAGCCTCCAAGCCCCGGACTCAAAGCTCCTCCGGCTCCACTATGGACTGCCATCCCTAAGGCTTCGCCGGCTCCCTCATCCCTCCGGCTCCACCTGGGTCCTCTGTCTCTCTGGCTCCACCTCGTTCTTCAGAGTCAGCTTCTGCGCCTCGACCGTCCACTTCTCGGACTCCTCCGGGCTCCTCCTTCCCTCCGGTTCCACCATGGTCCTCACTAGGGGTGTCAAATAAACTTGCATTTTCTAATTTTTTTATTTAATTGATTTTTACTGAAAAGAAAGAAAATAAAAGGTTACATTTAATGTGTTTGGCCACTTTTGACCTGAGTATGAGTTAGTGAGAGCCTAAATGAGGAGCACCAGAGGGTTTAATTGTCTTGATATTTTGCAGAACGCTGAACAACAACAACATCAGCGGCATTCCAGTGTCGAGCTTCAACCACATGCCCAAGCTCAGGACCTTGTGAGTAACACACACATGCACAGCAAACACAAACCATGCATGCACACACACACCCACACACACACGCACACACACACACACACACACACACACGAACACACACACACACACACACAGTGTCATTCCATGCAGTTTTGGTGGGACGGCTCAGGCCGCACGGCTCTGCCAGAAGCCACAGTCCATAATTCACACAGACATACAGCAAATTCCCCCAGAAATAAACACCCCACACACTGTTTTTATGAAATGTATATTCTGGTATTTCTGTGGAATTTCTCAACCGGTTTACCACATGGAGTTTCTTTCTCATGATGTTCTGGTTTATTTATTTATTTCTTTTATACGGTTACAGATTTATGGATTGAAACTGACATTACAGGTTTCCATTAAAGAATGTCAAGAACATGATTAAAGTTTTAGAGGTTTCAGAGAGTGAAAGCCAGATCCACGTGACTGCAGTCAGTTTGTACGTTCCCTGTTTATTAATTTGAACAGTTTGCAGCAGTAAAACAGGATAGTTTTTGTAGTTCATTCTGAAGCTTGTGTCCCGTCATCTCGCAGCCGACGTTCCTGCTTTACCTAGCAGAAAAAGACACTACTAATCAGATAATGGAGTTAAAGATAGTGTGTATTGGCCAAATCAAGTCAATCACCTTTATATTCTAAAGCGGCTTCACAGCAGAGGTCTGCTACCCGACCCGAGCCCGACGGGTCCCGAAAAAGGTGCGGGTTTCGGGTCCGGTTCGGGTTAATGTTTAATGAACAGCCTCGGGTTCGGGTCGGGTTCGGGTTTAACTAAGAAAAACTAAATAGGCTATATATAGTTTGCGTGCCATGTGCTTTGCCTGCTTGCTGTGTTGTGGTGACCGGCACGCGAGAGAGAGAAAGTACATACGTGCGCAGATGTGCAATATGTGCATACAGACAGACACACAGGCTCTATCTCTCAAATATAATGATAGTGATAATGATAATTTTTGTTTTATTTTATCATATGATTTGCGCATGAGCGCATGTAGGCCTACCGCTCTCGCGCGCTATTTCAGTCACAATACAGACAGACAGCAGACGTGAAAAAATGGTATTTGCTGTGAGAAACAGAATGGACCTCGGGTTCGGGTCGGGTTCGGGCTTAATATGTAAATGTAATTGTCGGGTCGGGTCGGGTTAAATGATCGCGGGTACAGGCCGGGTTCGGGCTTCAGTTTAAAGCCCGTGCAGACCTCTACTTCACAGTAATAAACAGGGAATTAATGATCAATAATGTACACTTCATCAAATATGAGACAAATTCTGCTGTTTTTTTTTAATACTTTCTTTAGTGTGTGATGTTGCTGTTTAAGCATGAAAAAGCTCCAGTTCTTCTCTACATCAGTGTCAGTGTTCCTGAACGCCTGAAACGCCTCCATTGTAGTCTTGAGTTTCTCCCGGGAACAAACACGTCACAATATTCCTCATTATAATAATTCATACGCAGAATAAAGGGGCGGGCCTGGTTGAGTTAGTTAGTAGTGTGTTAAACAGAGCGTTACTGACAGACTGGGAAGAGAGGAGCCGCAACAATGGAGAATATGAGGAGAATAATCAACATTCAAGCAGGAAAACTTGTTCTAGTAGAGCCTGAAACTACATCACGACTTTGGATATATTAGATCCTCTTTAAACACATTTACAAGACAGAAAAAACACCATTTCTTGATTATATTAATGTAATTGAATCTATGTAATGAATAATTTAAATAGATTCACAAAAGGCTTTATATAATCTAAAGCTTTTATTATGCATTTAAGTTTGTTTTTAATTCAAACTCCAAAATATAATATTAATATCAGCTCAAAATAGTCCAGTTCTCGGGCTTGTAAATGGAGCCGTCTCTGGCTGGATACAGATGTGTTCGAGCCGACAGGAGGACTCGCTGCTGGTTCCCTCCAGATAAAGCTGTAATGACTTCTGCATGTTTCCTCCTTCAGCCGTTTACATTCCAACAACCTGAACTGTGACTGCAATCTGGCCTGGTTGTCGCAGTGGTTGCGTGAGCGTCCGACCATCGGCCTGTTCACCCAGTGCAGTTCTCCCGCTCCGCTACGAGGGATTAACGTAGCCGAGATCCAGAAACACGAGTTCAGCTGTTCAGGTAAGACCAATCAGACCTTCCCCTATTGTATTCCACTGATCTGAATTAATATATTACCAAAATAACTTACTAGAGCCGAGTTGGTAACACTGGACAATAAAGGCCCCGATATACTCACGGCAAAGTTTTTTCATTCTTCATGTAGGAGTAAAAAGAAATAAACATGAACTGTGATATAGCAAACATCCCGGCATCGCACACGCAGCTGAGAGCGACGTTTGATATGTAAATATGAGCTGCTCTTTCCTCTCAATAACAGAATAAAGAGATTCAGATCTACAGTCGCGTCACGTTTATTCATACAGCACTTTATACAATAGATAGATTTAAAGCAGCAGCTTTACAGTATTAAACATGACAAACAGTGTCAGAGTCTCTTTCAGTTAGAATCACAGCTTCAGTTTCTGCTATAAAGCGGCTCTCCAGTGTGTTCGTGTTTTTACTCGCGTCTGAACAGAAGAAATGGAGATTTACAGCTCGAAGAAGGCGGAGCCTCAGAGCCACACCCACCTATTACATCATCACCACACTGACCAATGGGAGTCTGAAGGTGTTTAACCAGCCGGAGTGAACTTTTCTAGAAAGATCAGCTTTTAGCCTGGGAAAACCCAGACAACTTCCGGCAAATTTAGATTTGCTCTGAAAGTTAGTCTGGCAAAGAGCTCATTCAAGCCCATTTCCAATCCGCCGAAATCGGGGCACCAATCAGAAGCGTTGGGGCGGGCTTTACACGATGACGACAGCGCTGGGATTTTGAAGCAGATTTTGTAGCCTACATTACAAAGATGGATGCCGCCGTCGAACATCACTCGTTCCAATCAGCTATCGCGTCTGTTTTAAGCCATTTGAACGTTTCCTTTTAGTTAAAAACCGAGCAAAGAACAACACTCGGAGATGTGTCTCCGCCGCTCTGCATACGTCATCTCCTTCAGCGCTCTGATTGGGTTTAGGTCTATCCGCGACTCCGTTGGTGACGCCCCTCTGGAAATGATTTGTCTATGACACTTTGCCAGACCATAACTCAGTTACAACTGAGAATGGTCTGGTTTTAACCAGGCTAATCAGCTTTAACAAGCGGCTTCAAACTCCGGAAACGAACTTCGGTTTGGCCTGATTCGCATCAGTTCGCTCTTCAGTTTCACTCTGAAGTATATCGGGACCTTAAGGTCCAATTATTGAGCATTGGGTAATGCATTAGTTATCATTAAATGCATTTTTTACAGTATGTATTGATATTTGTCAATAAAAATACAACAGTTCATGTTAGCTGAGGTCCAATAACTAACGCAGTCCCACTTAAATTAGGTGTCTTTAAATACTACAGTATGTACTAACATTTAAACGAATCTTTGGATACAATGCACTTATTGTGTACATACATTATTTTTATGTTGTACTTACATTTAAAAAATACCTGCCTGTCATTACAGCTGTAATTCATTTCTGTACATAACATCTATAAATACCCTGTTGACCTCTTAACCCACCCTTAACCCGACTCATCCCACCAAACCTGTCCTAACCGTGCCCGTATCAGCAGCATACGCTCACTCTTTATCTGGTAACACTTTTTTTTACAGTGTCACTGTTACATATGTTACATGTAGTTACTATAGTAATAACTATAAATCATGCATAATTACATGCAACTAACCCTGAACCAAACCCTAATCCTAACCCTATAGTAAGAACATTTAGATACTTAATATTACTCAGTACTTAAATGTACAATTACAGTGTAACAAAGACACCTTAAAATAAAGTGTAACTCTTTTATTTTATGACATTGTTACAGTGTAATTTCACAAATTAGTACTGAGGAATAGTAATTAACTACATGTACATACTATAGGGTGTTAAGGTTAGGGTTTGGTTTAGGGTTAATTGCCTATAATTATGTATAAATAATTACTACTACTACAGTAAGTACATGTAATGTGTAACTGTCACCACCATGTTTTGCAACATAAACAATAAGTACATTGCACCTAAGAATTATTTTTATGTCAGTACATAGTAGTTAAGGACGCGTAATATATGACCATTGAGGTCAACAGATACAACTTTGTATTTCAATAATGTTTTAGTGAATGTTGAATTGAACAAACTAAGATAAATAAATGCTTTAGAAGTTGTTTGTTAGTTCTTTCATTGTTCGAATACTGGGACCTAATTGTATAGTGCTGTTCCTGACTGCTATCTGCACAGTTCGTTTCCATTCCTCACAACCTGTTGTCGTTGGTTTGGCCTGTCCTCAGGTCAGTCTGAGAGCGCGGTGGGCCAGTCGTGTAGTTTGGCCACGGGCTCGTGTCCGGCCGTCTGCACCTGCAGTAATAACATCGTGGACTGCAGAGGGAAAGGACTGACGGCGATCCCGGCTAACCTGCCCGACAGCATGGCGGAGATGTAAGTTCCTGAAGCGCAAACAGTCGAGCACGACGCAAGCAACGCCAAGGTTAGGGGTTCAATTCCCAGGGAATCCATAAACTGTGAAAACACACTCGCTTTGGATAAAAGCGTCTGCCAAATGCACAAGTATAAATGTAGGTTTGTCTTACATTTACACATTCTTAAAGCAAGATACATTTACTTGAGAGGCAAAATTACTCAAGATTATAATCTTGTTTTCTGAAAAATGTATCAAAATGAAGTGAGTTCATGCTTAAAACTAGAACAAATATCTGCCAATGGGCCAATTTTAGAATGTTTAGATATTCATACTGGTAACACTTTACAATATACTGGAAAACGAGACAGAAACGCTGAGAAAGAACATGATTTTTGCAGTGCAGTGTTGCAATCTCTGGATTCTAGTCACGTGACCTACGACAGATGTATTTGGACAGAGACTGAACAGACCACAGGAATGTGCTGTCTGGAATCACTGCAATCCAAAGAATGTAAATTGTGTTTCTATATTTCCTGCGTTTGAAGAGAAGGGAAATTCTGCTAGTGTTTAAGTCGAGCTGTTATTGCCTCTGGCTCTGAAGGCTCCAAATGACCCTGACAAATGACTTTCCTGTTTTAAATGAGGCTGTTTAGACTGAAAGCAACTGCTTTCTTCACAGAACTGTGGACCGAAGCCGCAGGGTGTGCCATTAAAACAGACCCTTAAAAACACAACCAGCCGCCACAGACACTAATGACATCCAAAACCAGACGAACAGACGAACGCGTCCCACCTTTATCAGCACTGCTGATGTTCTCGAAGTTTCTGCCATGAACAGATCGTTACAGCCAGGCCACAGAAATCATACACACATGAGACATTTATTTTTGGAAGGATTACTGTATGCAGTATTTACCTGTTTATACACTAAAATTACTAATTTAATTTAAACACAGCAAATACTTTAATCAGTTTGTGAATGTACTCTCCTTAAAGCAATTTGCAAATTGACAGAATCCACCTTATGTTTAACATAAGAGCAGGTGTGGCTATTTGATCCAGTGTCATTCGCTTAGATGTATAAAACAGTTTGTTATGTTGCTTGATATTGCAAACTGGTATTTTTACCATATTATCGTAATGTATTGTCTTAATTATAAACACATTGGTTTGTTGTGCAAACACTTTTACCATTTACTGCACTTTATTATTCATCTAGTTATTTCCCTTTAATATCTCACACATTCACAGATAAACAGCTTACATTTGTGATGCGAAATAAGATGGGCATGTTAAGGCAGAAACATGCGCCTTGTTGCTACGAGACCCAGACCCACCCAGCACTGACCCAGAGCCAAGCCTGCCCAGTCTGACCAGTGCTGGGGGAGTTGCACATGAACTCTGAACTCTGTACCTCCTTATGTGAACTCCTTGATTCCCTCCTACATTTGAGCCCTGTCTCCACCGTTGGTCCCGTTCAGTCCCAAGTCATCTTCGCTGCCATTGGTTCTGCCCAGTTCCAAGTCGTTTAAGTTATCGCTGGTCAAGCCCAGCCCCAAGTCTCCTTCACGGATGATCCCACTCAGCCTCCCTCTCCCTTCTCCGCTGCCAAAGACAGCCCTGCTCAGATTCGCCTTGGGCTACGCAGTCGTCAGCTCCGCTTGGTGTGTGGATCCCTCAGCTACACCTCTAGCCTCTGAACCCCCATTCATTCATTCAATGGATGAAATAATCCCCATCCACTGAATTGGCTCTATCACTCTCTCTCCTCCACCTATAGCTGGTGTGTGGTGAGCGCACTGTTGCTGCACACTGGTGGTGGATTGAGAAGAGATCTCGTGACATGATTGTTAAGCGCTTTGGGTGTACAGTAGTCCATATGAAAGCGCTATATAAAAGCCTAATTCATTCATTCATTCATTCAACCCCGGACTCCACCTTGGCCCTCCAACCCATCGGCTGCACCTTGGCTCAATCCTCCCTCAGCTCCACCTAGTCCGTCATCCCCCAGGCTCCCTCGTCCCTCTGGCTTCACCTTGGTCAGTCATCACCCTGGTTGTGCCATGGATATCCAGTCCTCGGGCTACCCCTCTTCCCTTCACCCCTTTGGCACCACTGGGCTCTTCTTTCCCTCTGGCTCCACCATTGTCCTTACTCCCACTGGCTCAACCCTGGTCTGCTGTCTTCGGCCCTCCAGTCCATCAGTGTCACTCCAGACAGTCGGCTCCTCTGCTCCGCCTAGGTCTCCTCCTCCGTCAGCTCCACCTCAGTCGGACAGGCTGCTGACTCCACCTTCCCTCCATCAGTTCCCCCCGTGGGCCTTTGTCTTGGCGCTGCTCTGCATCGCACTATGGCACGCACTCCTTCATCTCCTCCCTGGCTCTTCCCTCCCTCCACTCCCTCCCTTGGGCTGTTCTGTCAGTCGGGAGCCGCCGTACAGGAGGGGGGAGTAACCTCTAGCCTCCAAACCCTGGACTCCACCTCGGACCTCCAACCATTCGGCTCCACCTTAGTTCAGGCTCCGCCAGGCTCCCTCGTCCCTCCGGCTTCACCTTGGTCAGTCATCACCCTGGTTACTCCCTGGACTTCCGGTCCTCTGGCTACACCTCTTCCCTCCACCCCTTCGGCACCACTGGGCTCTTTCCCTCTGGCTCCACCAATGTTCTTACTCTCAGTGGATCCATACCAAGTCACCTTTATTTATATAGAACTTTTTACAATACAGATTGTTTCAAAGCAGCTTTACAGTGATAACAAGAAAATAATGCAACAAAGTTTGTTTCTTGAAGAAAATAGCGTCATAGTCGATCTTAAGTAAGTTCAGGGATGGTTAATTTTTTGTTGTAAAAAAGTTATTAATTTAGTTCATTTATATAAATAGCCGCTCTGGAGAAACCCGTGATGTCATCGTCCAGTTCAGTTCTCATATTATGGTGTCAATGCAGGCAGATCAAAATTATTGTTGAATATTCAGTGTCTCCGTACAGGAGAAGGGAGGAATGTCACGGTCTGATTTTCCCATCATCCTCCCTGGCACTTATGCACACACACCTAGCCCTCATGACCAGCAGTATATAGAGCACACACACTCCCTCAGTCATTGTCTGAACTCGTCTGATGCTACAGATTACTACGTGCCTGCCAAATCCCGCTTTAAAGTGAGTGTGTCAAATACGAGTACAGCTAAAAGGTCTCATTTACCAACAAACATCACTGGGAAAGACAATATCTGAATGACATGTTTGTAGAAGTTGATGCATTAGTTGCGTCCTGATGTTATGATGCATTGTTGGCATTTAAGTGGCTAGAAAGTCATTTGCGCTGTATGATGTCCAATAATAATGCTAATAAACCAGAATCCAGAGAGAATATTGATGGCAGAGAGTACAGTATTAGGGAAGACTGACGACATGATTGCGGGTGACATGGAGTGGGAGAGTGTCTATTAGAGATGCAATGAAATGTAAACGTTGCAATAACGCTTGCGTGTTTCTCTATTTCTCTTTTTGCAGACGACTGGAACAGAACGGCATCAAGTCCATCCCTCCTGGAGCCTTCTCTCCTTATAAGAAACTGCGCCGAATGTGAGTTTGTAACACAGCTGAGAAAACTCAGCGCTGCCGTCATGTGTGCAACAAACATTAGGCTTGCCGTAGATTCCTCACCGTGCTTTAGGTGGCCTTATTCGTCCAGTTCAATCTGTCATATTCAATTCAAGTTTATTTGTATAGCGCTTTTCACAATACATATTGTTTCAAAGCAGCTTTACAGTATGAACAGGCAGTAAATAAGATGAGTGTGTCAGTATGGCAGTGATATACAGCTGTAATATAGTATGCTCTGTGGTTAGTTAACGTCATGTATTCAGTTAAAGTCGTCATGAAAGGGAAGTTGTGTTGGTCTTTTCTTCCCCATTGTGCCGTATATCTGAGCGAAACAATGTGGGCGGGGCTTGGTTGTGTCTGTGGGGAATTGATTGGATGGTTGTGGTTTGCTATTGGCTGATCTCATGTGAGTGACAGTTGCCCCGCCCACATCATCAGAGAAGAGAAGAGATGCTGCAAGATTACAGGAATATGACTATAACTCAATAATGATGTGCACGGATTCAATAGTAGACTACAATATATCAAGATTTTTGATTTTACGATAACTTTTAAGTTGGTCGATTGGTGTTTTAACTCCATGGCTATTTTCACGGTGAGTAACAAGTTTTAAAAAAGCAATTAAAAAAACTATAATAAGTTTAGATTAAAAACTCTTAATGGATTCAGTATTGATAGTGTTGCTGAGCCATATAACTTCCTAGGAGAACATAAACTAGAACAATTTAAATAAAACGTTAATGAGATTCTGGACTCTGGCTTGAGGATAATATCAGTGGATATTCATTTGATATTAAGAACTTGTTTATTCTGAAATGTCCTGTTCTGTTCGGCATCATGTAGGCTATATATATATATTTTACACAGTATGTTTGTATTCAGTTAAACAAAAACTTGAATGAATAATGACACTTTTGTAGAGCTGCTTTTTTTTAGCTGAATATGAATTTGTCTCATATTTGATCAAGTTTGGGTCGATTGTGTTATTTCCCAGTGTATTACTGTGAAGCTGCTTTGAAACAGTGTGTGTTGTATGAGTAGACGTGCGCTGAGCTGTTGGAGCCGCCGTGTGCTCCTGTAAGCCGGCGCTCTGCAGATGCACTGGTGTCAGGAGTGCTCGCTCTCTCTCTCTCTCTCTCTCTGGCTGAGCTGGCGTGTGGTTCGATGGTTAGACCACAGGCTTATTAAAGTCTTCTCCGTGGCCTGTAATGCTGGCGTTCACTAATGCTCCTCACCGCAGCCGCTGGAGGCTCAGACCTGCTGGTGTACACACCGACTGAGCCAGAACCGCAGACCCAGCGGGACACTGGCGGACGCTCCACATCTGACCCGTGTGTTCCTCATCTGACCCGTGTGTTCCTCATCTGACCCGTGTGTTCCACATCTGACCCGTGTGCTCCTCATCTGACCCGTGTGTTCCTCATCTGACCCGTGTGTTCCTCATCTGACCTGTGTGCTCCTCATCTGACCCGTGTGTTCCTCATCTGACCCGTGTGTTCCTCATCTGACCCGTGTGTTCCACATCTGACCCGTGTGCTCCTCATCTGACCCGTGTGTTCCTCATCTGACCCGTGTGTTCCTCATCTGACCTGTGTGCTCCTCATCTGACCCGTGTGTTCCTCATCTGACCTGTGTGTTCCTCATCTGACCCGTGTGTTCCTCATCTGACCCGTGTGTTCCTCATCTGACCCGTGTGTTCCTCATCTGACCCGTGTGTTCCTCATCTGACCCGTGTGTTCCTCATCTGACCCGTGTGTTCCTCATCTGACCTGTGTGCTCCTCATCTGACCCGTGTGTTCCTCATCTGACCCGTGTGTTCCTCATCTGACCCGTGTGTTCCTCATCTGACCTGTGTGCTCCTCATCTGACCCGTGTGTTCCTCATCTGACCTGTGTGTTCCTCATCTGACCCGTGTGTTCCTCATCTGACCCGTGTGCTCCTCCTCTGACCCGTGTGTTCCTCATCTGACCCGTGTGTTCCTCATCTGACCCGTGTGTTCCTCATCTGACCCGTGTGTTCCTCATCTGACCCGTGTGTTCCTCATCTGACCCGTGTGTTCCTCATCTGACCCGTGTGTTCCACATCTGACCCGTGTGTTCCTCATCTGACCCGTGTGTTCCTCATCTGACCCGTGTGTTCCTCCTCTGACCCGTGTGTTCCTCATCTGACCCGTGTGTTCCTCATCTGACCCGTGTGTTCCTCATCTGACCCGTGTGTTCCTCATCTGACCCGTGTGTTCCTCATCTGACCCGTGTGCTCCTCATCTGACCCGTGTGTTCGTCATCTGACCCGTGTGTTCCTCATCTGACCCGTGTGTTCCTCATCTGACCCGTGTGTTCCTCATCTGACCCGTGTGTTCCTCATCTGACCCGTGTGTTCCTCATCTGACCCGTGTGTTCCTCATCTGACCCGTGTGTTCCCGTGTGTTCCTCATCTGACCCGTGTGTTCCTCATCTGACCCGTGTGTTCCTCATCTGACCCGTGTGTTCCTCATCTGACCCGTGTGTTCCTCATCTGACCCGTGTGTTCCTCATCTGACCTGTGTGTTCCTCATCTGACCCGTGTGTTCCTCATCTGACCCGTGTGTTCCTCATCTGACCCGTGTGTTCCTCATCTGACCCGTGTGTTCCTCATCTGACCCGTGTGTTCCTCATCTGACCCGTGTGTTCCTCATCTGACCCGTGTGTTCCTCATCTGACCCGTGTGTTCCTCATCTGACCCGTGTGTTCCTCATCTGACCCGTGTGTTCCTCATCTGACCCGTGTGTTCCTCATCTGACCCGTGTGTTCCTCATCTGACCCGTGTGTTCCTCATCTGACCCGTGTGTTCCTCATCTGACCCGTGTGTTCCTCATCTGACCCGTGTGTTCCACATCTGACCCGTGTGCTCCTCCTCTGACCCGTGTGCTCCTCATCTGACCCGTGTGTTCCTCATCTGACCCGTGTGTTCCTCATCTGACCCGTGTGTTCCTCATCTGACCCGTGTGTTCCTCATCTGACCCGTGTGTTCCTCATCTGACCCGTGTGTTCCTCATCTGACCCGTGTGTTCCTCATCTGACCCGTGTGTTCCACATCTGACCCGTGTGCTCCTCCTCTGACCCGTGTGTTCCTCATCTGACCCGTGTGTTCCACATCTGACCCGTGTGTTCCTCATCTGACCCGTGTGTTCCTCATCTGACCCGTGTGCTCCTCATCTGACCCGTGTGTTCCTCATCTGACCCGTGTGTTCCTCATCTGACCCGTGTGTTCCTCATCTGACCCGTGTGTTCCTCATCTGACCCGTGTGTTCCTCATCTGACCCGTGTGTTCCTCATCTGACCCGTGTGTTCCTCATCTGACCCGTGTGTTCCACATCTGACCCGTGTGTTCCTCATCTGACCCGTGTGTTCCACATCTGACCCGTGTGTTCCTCATCTGACCCGTGTGTTCCTCATCTGACCCGTGTGTTCCTCATCTGACCCGTGTGTTCCTCATCTGACCCGTGTGTTCCTCATCTGACCCGTGTGTTCCTCATCTGACCCGTGTGTTCCTCATCTGACCCGTGTGTTCCTCATCTGACCCGTGTGTTCCTCATCTGACCCGTGTGTTCGTCATCTGACCCGTGTGTTCCTCATCTGACCCGTGTGTTCCTCATCTGACCCGTGTGTTCCTCCTCTGACCCGTGTGTTCCTCATCTGACCCGTGTGTTCCTCATCTGACTCGTGTGTTCCTCATCTGACCCGTGTGTTTCACATCTGACCCGTGTGTTCCTCATCTGACCCGTGTGTTCCTCATCTGACCCGTGTGTTCCTCATCTGACCTGTGTGTTCCTCATCTGACCCGTGTGTTCCTCATCTGACCCGTGTGTTCCTCATCTGACCCGTGTGTTCCACATCTGACCCGTGTGTTCCACATCTGACCCGTGTGTTCCTCATCTGACCCTCATCTGACCCGTGTGTTCCTCATCTGACCCGTGTGTTCCTCATCTGACCCGTGTGTTCCTCATCTGACCCGTGTGTTCCTCATCTGACCCGTGTGTTCCTCATCTGACCCGTGTGTTCCTCATCTGACCCGTGTGTTCCTCATCAGACCCGTGTGTTCCTCATCTGACCCGTGTGTTCCTCATCAGACCCGTGTGTTCCTCATCTGACCCGTGTGTTCCTCATCTGACCCGTGTGTTCCTCATCTGACCCGTGTGTTCCTCATCTGACCCGTGTGTTCCTCATCTGACCCGTGTGTTCCTCATCTGACCCGTGTGTTCCTCATCTGACCCGTGTGTTCCTCATCTGACCCGTGTGTTCCTCATCTGACCCGTGTGTTCCTCATCTGACCCGTGTGTTCCTCATCTGACCCGTGTGTTCCTCATCTGACCCGTGTGTTTCACATCTGACCCGTGTGTTCCTCATCTGACCCGTGTGTTCCTCATCTGACCCGTGTGTTCCTCATCTGACCCGTGTGTTCCTCATCTGACCCATGTGTTCCTCATCTGACCCGTGTGTTCCTCATCTGACCCGTGTGTTCCTCATCTGACCCGTGTGTTTCACATCTGACCCTTGTGTTCCTCATCTGACCCATCTGACTCTTTCTGTCTCTCTCCGCAGAGATCTCAGCAACAACCAGATCTCCGAGATCGCTCCCGACGCCTTCCTGGGCCTGCGCTCGCTGAACTCACTGTGAGTGTGTGTGTGTGAGAGAGAGAGAGTGTGTGTGTGTGTGTGTGTGTGTGTCTGTGTGTGTGTGTATGTGTGCTGTACATCACAACGAGTGCTGTGATAGGTGGTTTGTGGCTTATCTCATGCATATTAATTAGCCCATGCTGACTCTCTGGATGTAAACTCATTAATATTCATGAGACAACCCTTCACCTCATCTAAACTTACTGTACATCACCCAGATGCTTTATTCCTGAATTCTCTAATTCACTTTTGATTCTATTCCATCAGATTTAGTAAGTTAAAGAACTGGCTGCATTTTGTTCTTCTTAAATTCAGAATAAAAAGCATATTCACCTGATCTTGGGCCGGTTGCAAAAGACTAGTCTTACAAGTTAGTCATCACATGTTATTTAAACACCTTTTTTAGCCGGTTACGGTACATAAAAACGAAGACTGGTCTATTGTAATACTAAAAAGTAAGACTGATTGCCCCTTGACTAACCGCAAGTTGGTCATACTAGTATTAATACACACGGTCTTAACAGAACGGCTATGTTTATGCAACTGGCCCCTGTTTACTAAATGTAAGTTGATGATCTTATTGTGAACGATTCATGTTCCACTTTTATTTTATTTATTTTTAAATCGTAATGTTTAATCAAAATGTCATGACCAGTGAAGCGTCAGTCTTCTCTCTGGTGGCGAATGCAGATTCTCTTTAAACTCCGCCCCTACAAGCTCACGCTCATCTGCATACACTTGAGGGACACGCCCACATCCCAACATCCAATCAACAACCTGGAACCAAGTCCCGCCCAACATTTGTCTTATTTGATAATCCATTACACTCGGATGTATGTTAACAATATGAAAGAAAATATCTCTCTACTACAATTTCATCGCAAATGTAATGCAAATAATTCATCTTTTTTTGTTTGAAATAACTTCAGATGCCAAAAAGTTCCCATAAAGTTATGAAAACGTTATTTCTCTGAACGTTCAAAAAGTTTTTAAAATGTTTTAAAAACGTTTTTTCTTGGAACATTCCATTGTATCATTCTTCAAACATTATATGAATGTTACTTTTGAATGTCCTCTGAACATCCCGAAACGTAACGTTTAAAAAACGTTAGACGAACATCTTACTAAATCATTACAGAAAAAAACAAAGTATAAATAAAGTTTTGAGAACATAATATATGTTATAATGCATCTTTTCATAAAAAATTATGACTTAAGTTAAAATGCATTATATTTGCATATTTCTTGTTACATCTGAAATTGGTCATTTTCTTAAATGTTTGAACATTATGCTTTTAAAAGGTGTAGCAATGAACAGATTTGTAATATGTATGTGGTTATAATTTTTCATGATATACATTCCAAGGCATAATTTATGCATTGAAATACTCCTCAAATAATTTGAGGTAATCAGTTACATCAATTTTTTTAAGTTAAGAAATCTAACGTTTAAGAAAGCAGAACTTGCAGATTTTTATTTTGTACTCGTACATTTTAATCGCTCTTTACTTGAAATATTTGAGTAAGCTAATTCAGACACAATTTAAGATTATCATGTAATCTCAATATAAATATTTTTAGTAGTGGAAACTTGACTAGCTTTAACCAGCTAATTCAATAAATGCTACCTTGCTAATTAGTAACAAAATGCTTTGATAGCATTAGCATAGCATAGCACTCGATGAATGAGTACAGCAATTTAAAACATTTAACATACACTGTTCTCAAAGCAAGCTCACGCTCCACTCGTCACATGATGAAACCCCCAAAACCCAACAGAAACTCTTCTGAACGCATAACAAAACATTAAACACGACTAAATCTCACACTTAACATTAATCTGGCACAAAGCATGCTGGGAAATAGAAATCCCAGCCCAGTTTCCTAGCCTAGATAGATAGATAAAAGAAAAGAAAAGAAAAGAAAAGAAAAGAAAAGAAAAGAAAAGAAAAAGAAAGTTCTAAATACTCATAAAAGTTAATTTGATGGAACTAATTTGTATAATTTGAGTTGGCTCTACTCAAACCAATGAGTTATTTGAGCGTTAGGGTTCACGGTGATGATTGGCAGCTCCTCTAGCGTACGGACACGTGCTCACGGTCTAGCGCTGACTGTGTCTGTGATGTTCAGGGTTCTGTACGGAAACAAGATCACGGATCTTCCCAGAGGAGTGTTTGACGGACTCTACGCCCTCCAGCTGCTGTGAGTGTCACATGATGAAAACCTGAGAAACTGACCACTGGTGTGTGCGTGATGTTGTTCATCCCCAGCGTCTCTCGCTCTCTCTCTCTCTCTCTCTCTCTTCCTCCTGTGTTTCCAGGCTTTTGAATGCAAACGAGATCCACTGTCTTCGTGCAAACAGCTTCACGGACCTGCAGAATCTCTCGCTGCTTTCTTTATACGACAACAAGATCCAGACGCTGGCCAAGGGCACCTTCTCCTCGCTGCGCGTGATACAGACCCTGTGAGCACACACACCTGTGCACTCTTATCAGATCAATGCAGGACGTGTATGCATGCTTAATGCTTATTGATATCTAGTGCATTTAAATTTAGTGGTTATATTCTCATAAAAACATGCAGAATACTGTGTTGTTGATGTAGTCCTGTTAACTGTTGGCCTAAAGTTCTCTTATTGCAGAAGTGAAAGTGCTTCATAATATGTTACGTTTTACAAAAGAAAGTTTAAGAAAGTATAGAAGTTTAAGTTTGTAAACCAAATGTGCTGTACTAAACTTGATTTATTTTTTACCAAACATATATTTTACAAAATAATTTGCTATGAAATCAAAGCAATATCTATGCTATCTTGAGGCCAAGAGTTACTATCTTGAGGCCACGAGTTACTATCTTGAGGTCACGAGTTACTATCTTGAGGCCACGAGTTACTATCTTGAGGCCACGAGTTACTATCTTGAGGCCACGAGTTACTATCTTGAGGCCACGAGTTCCTATCTTGAGGCCACGAGTTCCTATCTTGAGGCCACGAGTTACTATCTTGAGGCCACGAGTTACTATCATGAGGCCACGAGTTACTATCTTGAGGCCACGAGTTCCTATCTTGAGGCCACGAGTTACTATCTTGAGGCCACGAGTTACTATCTTGAGGCCACGAGTTACTATCTTGAGGCCACGAGTTACTATCTTGAGGCCACGTGTTACTATCTTGAGGCCACGAGTTCCTATCTTGAGGCCACGAGTTACTATCATGAGGCCACGAGTTACTATCTTGAGGCCACGAGTTCCTATCTTGAGGCCACGAGTTCCTATCTTGAGGCCACGAGTTCCTATCTTGAGGCCACGAGTTACTATCATGAGGCCAAGAGTTCCTATCTTGAGGCCACGAGTTACTATCATGAGGCCAAGAGTTACTATCTTGAGGCCACGAGTTACTATCTTGAGGCCACAAGTTCCTATCTTGAGGCCACGAGTTCCTATCTTGAGGCCACGAGTTACTATCATGAGGCCAAGAGTTCCTATCTTGAGGCCAAGAGTTACTATCTTGAGGCCACAAGTTCCTATCTTGAGGCCACGAGTTCCTATCTTGAGGCCCCGAGTTACTATCATGAGGCCACGAGTTCCTATCTTGAGGCCAAGAGTTACTATCTTGAGGCCACGAGTTCCTATCTTGAGGCCACGAGTTCCTATCTTGAGGCCACGAGTTACTATCATGAGGCCAAGAGTTCCTATCTTGAGGCCACGAGTTACTATCATGAGGCCAAGAGTTACTATCTTGAGGCCACGAGTTACTATCTTGAGGCCACAAGTTCCTATCTTGAGGCCACGAGTTCCTATCTTGAGGCCACGAGTTACTATCTTGAGGCCACGAGTTACTATCATGAGGCCACGAGTTACTATCTTGAGGCCACAAGTTACTATCTTGAGGCCAGGAGTTAACTATCTTGAGGCCACGAGTTCCTATCTTGAGGCCACAAGTTCCTATCTTGAGGCCACGAGTTACTATCATGAGGCCAAGAGTTACTATCTTGAGGCCACAAGTTACTATCTTGAGGCCAGGAGTTACTATCTTGAGGCCACGAGTTACTATCTTGAGGCCAAGAGTTACTATCTTGAGGCCACGAGTTACTATCTTGAGGCCATGAGTTACTATCTTGAGGCCAGGAGTTCCTATCTTGAGGCCAAGAGTTACTATCTTGAGGCCACGAGTTACTATCTTGAGGCCACGAGTTACTATCTTGAGGCCACGAGATAGTTATAATTAATTTTTTTTTACAAAGTGGGACTAGGGGGGCTCCGTACATTTCTGACACAATATCACTTCTATCAGAAAACAGCGGCCAAATATGGAACCGTGAGTCTCATGGTGCGTTCCATTCGACCGCAAGTGGACTGCGAAGTGGACTTCACAGGGTATTTCGCCATCTTAAGTGAGTTTCCAATCTGAAGGGAACGAACGTGTTCAGTTCGAAGGGCACTTTCTCTGATGACGTTGCAGGGCATTCCAAATGAGTGATTATTGTCAGCGAAGTGCACTTCAACTGATGTGTCCAGGGAGTAGGGAGCAGTGAACACTGCGTAGGGACCCTGTTGAACGGAACGCACCTTCAGACCTTTTCAACGATGTGTGTTTTGTCAAAATTATAAAAAGATTTGATTATGAAATAGTGCAGTAAATTGTGTGAAATTTCAAACATGACTCCGCCCACTAGGGGGTAATAATAATCAATTCTTAAATCAAGATGCATTTACTAGATGAGTAAAATGATATAAGATATTATGTCCTGTTTTCCAGGGGGAATTTATCAAAATTAAGTGAGTTGATGCTTAAAAAAAGCAAAATTATCTGCCAATGGGGTAAGAAAAATAATCTTAATTAATTCAAACAGAAACAAGATGATTTTTCTTACGCCATTGGCAGATAATTTAGCTTGTTTTAAGCAAAAACTCACTTAATTTTTATTTATTTTCCCAGAAAACATGACTTAATTATCTTATGTCATTTTACTCATCTAGTAAATGCATCTTGATTTAAGAATTGTTAAATATTTGGACTGCAAACAAGACAAAAACTACTAAGTACGAGAAGCATTTTCAGTAGTGTGTGTGTGTGTGTGTTGTCCTCAGTCATCTGGCGCAGAACCCGTTCATCTGTGACTGTAACCTGAAGTGGCTGGCGGATTACCTGCGCTCGAACCCCATCGAGACCAGCGGTGCCCGCTGTACCAGCCCTCGCCGGCTCGCCAACAAGCGCATTGGCCAGATCAAGAGCAAGAAGTTCCGCTGCTCCGGTGAAGCACACGCACTACACACTACACACTACTGCACTACACACTACACACTACTGCACTACACACTGATTATTTTATTAAATGCCGTTGCGTACGTCTACTATATCTTAAATTTATGCATGTGGCAAACACTTTTATCCAAAGCGACTTACATTGCATTTCAAGCCACACATTTACATTCTTATCAGTTCTTGCTTTCCTTGGGAATCGAACCCATGACCTTGGCGTTGCAAGCGCCAGCGCTCTACTGTTGAGTTCCAGGAAAGCTTCATGGCAACATTTGGTTACTTGAAGGGGTGTGCATAAGACTGACATGACGCCTTCATAATCATGACAGGACAGGACACATGTCATGAATATGAAGGAGGGTTTATGCATGTTTATGACAACTGTCATTAAGTGTCTTTCGCTCAATAATGACATTTTTTAATGCAAATATGACATTGTTTGAGATGTCTTTGTTATGACACCTTGACATTACCAAGACAACATAAATTGTCATAAATTTGTCATAAACATGACATAGCAGATTAATTATCAAAGTTAAGAAACCACTTAGCTTTATGGGTTAACATTACATTAAACTGTCAGGTGGTTGGTTTTGACATTGGCTGTCAAGGCCATTATAACTGTGTCATGAATATTTTTCTTGACCTCGACTACAGTGGTACACATTGAATTTGTCATTAAAAGGTTATAACGGCCTCATAACAGCCAATGTCAAAACCACCTGACAGTTTAATGTAATGTTAACCCATAAAGCTAAAGTTTCTTAAGTTTGATAATTAATCTGTAATGTCATGTTTATGACATATTTATGACAATTTATGATGGCTTGGTAATGTGAAGTTGTCATTACCAAGACACTGACAGGTTATGATGTATTGGTTTATGTCAAGGTGTCATAACAAAGACATCTCAAACAATGTCATATTTGCATTAAAAATGTCATAATTGAACGAATGACACTTAATGACAGTTGTCACAAACATGCATAAAATCTCCGTCATATTCATGACATGTGTCCTGTCCTGTCATGATTATGAAGGTGTCATGTCAGTCTTATGCACACCCCTTCAAGTAAAGTGTTACCCAACATATCTTGATGGCAGTAGTACAGCAAAATGAATGTTTTATGCTGTACACAATGGAGTTGTACTACCGTAAACATACACACTACATAGAGAGAGCCTGTAACAACACTTGCCACTCTCCGTTGTCTTCCAACATCGCTGGGATCCATTTCCCATCATGTGTGTGTATTGTGAGATGCTGATTGCTGATTCTTGTCCTGTTGTGTCTCCATCACAGCCAAAGAGCAGTACGTCATCCCGGGTGAGTGTGTGTCCCGTCCACTGTACATCACACACACGCTTCTCTTAGTAGTCTGTGTTTGCCAGTACACTATTACACATGTCTTTCGAAGAAGAAAATACTATTTCAGCTTTTCAACTTCACAATAGGGTTCTTGAAAGGCGCTATAAAAAATAAACATATTATTATTATTATATTATTAATAGGCTTTATGCAGAGCTTCACTACTTCCTGAACTTCAGCCAGCTCCTTTGTTTCCTGTCTGCCATTATTGGACAAACTGATTAATCCAGGTGTGCCTGATTATTGTTACCAAGGCCAGGCACACCTGGATTAATCAGTTTGTCCAATAATGACAGACAGGAAACAAAAGAGCTGGCTGAAGTTCAGGAAGTTGTCCAGCTGTGCATAAAGCCTAACTTAAATTGACTAACAATTGCGTTAAGTTGACCTGTAGTCAATCATTTTATCCCTTAAAACTCATCTTTGATCACCAAAATTACATATTTAAACGTTTTTTTTTTTTTTTTTAAATGTCTTAAAATATCTTGAATGTAACTCGACACCCTTGTTTTAAAAAGCGAACTTAAAAAAAGTTACAGAATTTTACATGTATTGTTATGAAAAATGTGCAAAAATACTATTTTGAAATATATATTTTCTAAATCATGTTTTACTCTAAAACCGCAAGAAAATCAAAGCCATAAATCTGAACAAGTTGTGATCTTGATTTCTCAGTAAATGAGCGTTCAGTGAGATGTTGTTCGGCTGCAGTACCGAACGCTTCCACTAGAGGAAACTCGTCTCATTTATTTCCAATGCACTCGTTTCTGACCGCGAAGAGCACTAGTGTGACTATTGTTATCAGGACCATTTAACGTTTTCAAATCATGTTCATGATCTTTTTGTGTGTTCACACAGCAAGTGCCAAACCCTTTACCAAGCTTCATACCATTCCGATGAAGAAAAGAATTATAAAAAAAACGAATGTTCAATTTTCCAGGTCAAAAATGACCCAAGAGCACCAGATGTTAGACCAGATGACTAGAAGAACGTTTGTTTGTAACCTTGAGAGAGCGTTTCCTGCTGACGGAGTTGTTTTTGCTGCAGGAACGGAGGACACGCGTCTGAACACCGACTGTAATAATGACCCGGTCTGTCCCGCCAAGTGCCGCTGCGAGGCGAACGTAGTGGACTGCTCCAACCTGAGACTGAACCGCATCCCCGAACACATCCCAGCATCCACCACTGAACTGTAAGACGCCGTCAGCCAATGTTTCTGATGAGAACGGACCCCAGAAGTCTGTTTGGTTTAATCTCACTTTCATATGTTTTCACAAGCCGTCTCAACAATAACGAGATCACGACGATCGAAGCCACGGGTGTTTTCAAGACGCTGTCTCACCTGAAGAAGATGTAAGTCCCGCTTAGGGTTGGGTATCCTTTTAATTACATCGATTCTGATTCTTATCGATTCCTAATTTAAAGGTAAAAAAAAAAACTTAGATATCATTCACATTTAGTCTTATTGCAGGTTTAAAAGGTTTAAAAATACCATAGAAAAACAACTAGCCTAAAAAACAACTATAACTAGTTATTAAAAAAGAACAAATAAAAAATTAGCAATCAAAACAAATAGATACAACTGAACAAAGATACGATTGAAATAAACAGTGTTTTAAGATATTCAGGTACAGAAACTGTAATCAAATGTAAAATAACACTGCACTTTATAAAATATACATTACAAGTATAGTTACAAAAGTTATTCAGTGAAGAACGAGTGAATTTTCTGTGTCTTGTGTGATTATTGTTATTATAGAGACGGCAGGAATATGAGTGCTGTCACTTTAAGAGCCGCACGGGTTTGATATACTGATACACACGGCACAGCGCAGGTCACGCTTGAAGATCATATTGAAATACTCACAAAGGGATCGATAAGAGGAATCGAAATTTTATATTTATAACAAGTATCCGATTCCTGGCCCTACCGCTCTCATGTCTGTCCGTGTGACTGGTTGTGATTCTTCACTAATGTTTCCCTTCGATCCGCAGAAACCTGAGCAACAATAAGATCTCTGAGATCGAGGATGGGGCGTTTGAAGGGGCGTCTTCGGTCAATGAACTGCACCTGACGGCGAACCAGCTAGACTCGGCTCACAGTGGGATGTTCCGGGGTCTGGACGGCCTGCGCATGCTGTGAGCTCATGCACTCTCAGTCAAAAACCGTCATGATGTAGTAGAGCAGCACAGTTAGATGATGTAGTAGAGCTGCACAGTTAGATAATGTAGTAGAGCAACACAGGTAGATAATGTAGTGGAGCTGCACAGTTAGATAATGTAGTAGAGCTGCACAGTTAGATAATGTAGTAGAGCAACACAGTTAGATAATGTAGTGGAGCTGCACAGTTAGATAATGTAGTAGAGCTGCACAGTTAGATGATGTAGTAGAGCTGCACAGTTAGATAATGTAGTAGAGCTGCACAGTTAGATAATGTAGTAGAGCTGCACAGTTAGATGATGTAGTAGAGCTGCACAGTTAGATAATGTAGTAGAGCTGCACAGTTAGATAATGTAGTAGAGCTGCACAGTTAGATAATGTAGTAGAGCTGCACAGTTAGATGATGTAGTAGAGCTGCACAGTTAGATAATGTAGTAGAGCTGCACAGTTAGATAATGTAGTAGAGCTGCACAGTTAGATAATGTAGTAGAGCTGCACAGTTAGATAATGTAGTAGAGCTGCACAGTTAGATAATGTAGTAGAGCTGCACAGTTAGATAATGTAGTAGAGCTGCACAGTTAGATAATGTAGTAGAGCTGCACAGTTAGATGATGTAGTAGAGCTGCACAGTTAGATAATGTAGTGGAGCTGCACAGTTAGATAATGTAGTAGAGCTGCACAGTTAGATAATGTAGTAGAGCTGCACAGTTAGATAATGTAGTAGAGCTGCACAGTTAGATAATGTAGTAGAGCTGCACAGTTAGATAATGTAGTGGAGCTGCACAGTTGTTAGATAATGTAGTAGAGCTGCACAGTTAGATGATGTAGTAGAGCTGCACAGTTAGATAATGTAGTAGAGCTGCACAGTTAGATAATGTAGTAGAGCAACACAGGTAGATAATGTAGTGGAGCTGCACAGTTAGATAATGTAGTAGAGCTGCACAGTTAGATAATGTAGTAGAGCAACACAGTTAGATAATGTAGTGGAGCTGCACAGTTAGATAATGTAGTAGAGCTGCACAGTTAGATGATGTAGTAGAGCTGCACAGTTAGATGATGTAGTAGAGCTGCACAGTTAGATGATGTAGTAGAGCTGCACAGTTAGATAATGTAGTAAAGCTGCACAGTTAGATAATGTAGTAGAGCTGCACAGTTAGATAATGTAGTAGAGCAGCACAGTTAGATAATGTAGTAGAGCAACACAGGTAGATAATGTAGTGGAGCTGCACAGTTAGATAATGTAGTAGAGCTGCACAGTTAGATAATGTAGTAGAGCAACACAGTTAGATAATGTAGTGGAGCTGCACAGTTAGATAATGTAGTAGAGCTGCACAGTTAGATGATGTAGTAGAGCTGCACAGTTAGATAATGTAGTAAAGCTGCACAGTTAGATAATGTAGTAGAGCTGCACAGTTAGATAATGTAGTAGAGCTGCACAGTTAGATAATGTAGTAGAGCTGCACAGTTAGATAATGTAGTAGAGCAACACAGGTAGATAATGTAGTGGAGCTGCACAGTTAGATAATGTAGTAGAGCTGCACAGTTAGATAATGTAGTAGAGCAACACAGTTAGATAATGTAGTGGAGCTGCACAGTTAGATAATGTAGTAGAGCTGCACAGTTAGATGATGTAGTAGAGCTGCACAGTTAGATGATGTAGTAGAGCTGCACAGTTAGATGATGTAGTAGAGCTGCACAGTTAGATAATGTAGTAAAGCTGCACAGTTAGATAATGTAGTAGAGCTGCACAGTTAGATAATGTAGTAGAGCAACACAGGTAGATAATGTAGTGGAGCTGCACAGTTAGATAATGTAGTAGAGCTGCACAGTTAGATAATGTAGTAGAGCAACACAGTTAGATAATGTAGTGGAGCTGCACAGTTAGATAATGTAGTAGAGCTGCACAGTTAGATGATGTAGTAGAGCTGCACAGTTAGATGATGTAGTAGAGCTGCACAGTTAGATGATGTAGTAGAGCTGCACAGTTAGATAATGTAGTAAAGCTGCACAGTTAGATAATGTAGTAGAGCTGCACAGTTAGATAATGTAGTAGAGCAGCACAGTTAGATAATGTAGTAGAGCAACACAGGTAGATAATGTAGTGGAGCTGCACAGTTAGATAATGTAGTAGAGCTGCACAGTTAGATAATGTAGTAGAGCAACACAGTTAGATAATGTAGTGGAGCTGCACAGTTAGATAATGTAGTAGAGCTGCACAGTTAGATGATGTAGTAGAGCTGCACAGTTAGATAATGTAGTAAAGCTGCACAGTTAGATAATGTAGTAGAGCTGCACAGTTAGATAATGTAGTAGAGCAGCACAGTTAGATAATGTAGTAGAGCAGCACAGTTAGATAATGTAGTAGAGCAGCACAGTTAGATAATGTAGTAGAGCTGCACAGTTAGATAATGTAGTAAAGCAGCACAGTTAGATAATGTAGTAGAGCTGCACAGTTAGATAATGTAGTAGAGCAGCACAGTTAGATAATGTAGTAGAGCAGCACAGTTAGATAATGTAGTGGAGCTGCACAGTTAGATAATGTAGTAGAGCTGCACAGTTAGATGATGTAGTAGAGCTGCACAGTTAGATAATGTAGTAAAGCTGCACAGTTAGATAATGTAGTAGAGCTGCACAGTTAGATAATGTAGTAGAGCAGCACAGTTAGATAATGTAGTAGAGCAGCACAGTTAGATAATGTAGTAGAGCAGCACAGTTAGATAATGTAGTAGAGCTGCACAGTTAGATAATGTAGTAAAGCTGCACAGTTAGATAATGTAGTAGAGCTGCACAGTTAGATAATGTAGTAGAGCAGCACAGTTAGATAATGTAGTAGAGCAGCACAGTTAGATAATGTAGTAAAGCTGCACAGTTAGATAATGTAGTAGAGCTGCACAGTTAGATAATGTAGTAGAGCTGCACAGTTAGATAATGTAGTAGAGCTGCACAGTTAGATAATGTAGTAGAGCTGCACAGTTAGATAATGTAGTAAAGCAGCACAGTTAGATAATGTAGTAGAGCTGCACAGTTAGATAATGTAGTAGAGCTGCACAGTTAGATAATGTAGTAGAGCAGCACAGTTAGATAATGTAGTAGAGCTGCACAGTTAGATAATGTAGTAGAGCTGCACAGTTAGATAATTTAGTAGAGCAGCACAGTTAGATAATGTAGTAGAGCTGCACAGTTAGATAATGTCGTAGAGCAGCACAGTTAGATAATGTAGTAGAGATGCACAGTTAGATCATGTAGTAGAGATGCACAGTTAGATAATGTAGTAGAGCTGCACAGTTAGATAATGTTGTAGAGCTGCACAGTTAGATAATATAGTAGAGCTGCACAGTTAGATAATGTTGTAGAGCTGCACAGTTAGATAATGTAGTTGAGCAGCACAGTTAGATAATGTAGTAGAGCTTCACAGTTAGATAATGTAGTAGAGCAGCACAGTTAGATAATGTAGTAGAGCTGCACAGTTAGATAATATAGTAGAGCTGCACAGTTAGATAATGTAGTAGAGCTGCACAGTTAGATAATGTAGTAGAGCAGCACAGTTAGATAATGTAGTAGAGCTGCAGTTAGATAATGTAGTAGAGCTGCAGTTAGATAATATAGTAGAGCTGCACAGTTAGATAATGTTGTAGAGCTGCACAGTTAGATAATGTAGTTGAGCAGCACAGTTAGATAATGTAGTAGAGCTGCACAGTTAGATAATGTTGTAGAGCAGCACAGTTAGATAATGTAGTAGAGATGCACAGTTAGATCATGTAGTAGAGATGCACAGTTAGATAATGTAGTAAAGCTGCACAGTTAGATAATGTTGTAGAGCTGCACAGTTAGATAATATAGTAGAGCTGCACAGTTAGATAATGTAGTAGAGATGCACAGTTAGATCATGTAGTAGAGATGCACAGTTAGATAATGTAGTAGAGCTGCACAGTTAGATAATGTTGTAGAGCTGCACAGTTAGATAATATAGTAGAGCTGCACAGTTAGATAATGTTGTAGAGCTGCACAGTTAGATAATGTAGTTGAGCAGCACAGTTAGATAATGTAGTAGAGCTGCACAGTTAGATAATGTAGTAGAGCAGCACAGTTAGATAATGTAGTAGAGCTGCACAGTTAGATAATATAGTAGAGCTGCACAGTTAGATAATGTAGTAGAGCTGCACAGTTAGATAATGTAGTAGAGCAGCACAGTTAGATAATGTAGTAGAGCTGCAGTTAGATAATGTAGTAGAGCTGCAGTTAGATAATATAGTAGAGCTGCACAGTTAGATAATGTTGTAGAGCTGCACAGTTAGATAATGTAGTTGAGCAGCACAGTTAGATAATGTAGTAGAGCTGCACAGTTAGATAATGTTGTAGAGCAGCACAGTTAGATAATGTAGTAGAGCTGCACAGTTAGATAATGTAGTAGAGCAGCACAGTTAGATAATGTAGTAGAGCTGCAGTTAGATAATGTAGTAGAGCTGCACAGTTAGATGATGTAGTAGAGCTGCACAGTTATATGATGTAGTAGAGCTGCAAAGTTAGATCATGTAGTAGAGCTGCACAGTTAGATAATGTAGTAGAGCTGCACAGTTAGATAATGTAGTAGAGCTGCACAGTTAGATAATGTAGTAGAGCTGCACAGTTAGATGATGTAGTAGAGCAGCACAGTTAGATAATGTAGTAAAGCAGCACAGTTAGATAATGTAGTAAAGCAGCACAGTTAGATAATGTAGTAGAGCTGCACAGTTAGATAATGTAGTAGAGCAGCACAGTTAGATAATGTAGTAAAGCTGCACAGTTAGATAATGTAGTAGAGCTGCACAGTTAGATAATGTAGTAGAGCTGCACAGTTAGATAATGTAGTAGAGCTGCACAGTTAGATGATGTAGTAGAGCAGCACAGTTAGATAATGTAGTAAAGCAGCACAGTTAGATAATGTAGTAAAGCAGCACAGTTAGATAATGTAGTAGAGCTGCACAGTTAGATGATGTAGTAGAGCAGCACAGTTAGATAATGTAGTAAAGCTGCACAGTTAGATAATGTAGTAGAGCTGCACAGTTAGATAATGTAGTAAAGCTGCACAGTTAGATAATGTAGTAGAGCTGCACAGTTAGATAATGTAGTAAAGCTGCACAGTTAGATGATGTAGTAGAGCAGCACAGTTAGATAATGTAGTAAAGCAGCACAGTTAGATAATGTAGTAAAGCTGCACAGTTAGATAATGTAGTAGAGCAGCACAGTTAGATAATGTAGTAAAGCTGCACAGTTAGATAATGTAGTAGAGCTGCACAGTTAGATAATGTAGTAGAGCTGCACAGTTAGATAATGTAGTAGAGATGCACAGTTAGATAATGTAGTAGAGCAACACAGTTAGATAATGTAGTAGAGCTGCACAGTTAGATAATGTAGTAGAGCAGCACAGTTAGATAATGTAGTAGAGCTGCACAGTTAGATAATGTAGTAGAGCAACACAGTTAGATAATGTAGTAGAGCAACACAGTTAGATAATGTAGTAGAGCTGCACAGTTAGATAATGTTGTAGAGCTGCACAGTTAGATAATGTAGTAGAGATGCACAGTTAGATAATGTAGTAGAGCAACACAGTTAGATAATGTAGTAGAGCTGCACAGTTAGATAATGTAGTAGAGCAGCACAGTTAGATAATGTAGTAGAGCTGCACAGTTAGATAATGTAGTAGAGCAACACAGTTAGATAATGTAGTAAAGCAGCACAGTTAGATAATGTAGTAGAGCAGCACAGTTAGATAATGTAGTAGAGCTGCACAGTTAGATAATGTAGTAGAGCAACACAGTTAGATAATGTAGTAGAGCAGCACAGTTAGATAATGTAGTAGAGCAGCATAGTTAGATAATGTAGTAGAGCTGCACAGTTAGATAATGTAGTAGAGTTGCACAGTTAGATAATGTAGTAGAGCTGCACAGTTAGATAATGTAGTAGAGCTGCACAGTTAGATAATGTAGTAGAGCTGCACAGTTAGATAATGTAGTAGAGCTGCACAGTTAGATAATGTAGTAGAGCTGCACAGTTAGATAATGTAGTAGAGCTGCACAGTTAGATAATGTAGTAGAGCAACACAGTTAGATAATGTAGTAGAGCAGCACAGTTAGATAATGTAGTAGAGCAGCACAGTTACATAATGTAGTAGAGCTGCACAGTTAGATAATGTAGTAGAGCTGCACAGTTAGATAATGTAGTTGAGCAGCACAGTTAGATAATGTAGTAGAGCTGCACAGTTAGATAATGTAGTAGAGCACCACAGTTAGATAATGTAGTAAAGCTGCACAGTTAGATAATGTAGTAGAGCTGCACAGTTAGATAATTTAGTAGAGCAGCACAGTTAGATAATGTAGTAGAGCTGCACAGTTAGATAATGTAGTAGAGCAGCACAGTTAGATAATGTAGTAGAGCTGCAGAGTTACATAATGTAGTAGAGCTGCACAGTTAGATAATGTAGTAGAGCAGCACAGTTAGAAAATGTAGTAGAGCTGCACAGTTAGATAATGTATTAGAGCTGCACAGTTAGATAATGTAGTAGAGCTGCACAGTTAGTCGAAATGAAACTGCACGCGATTTGTCAAAGGCTGTGATTATTTTTTAATGCGCAGTTTTTCAGTGCAGCGGCTGATCGGTAGTAGATGCTGCATCTGAACACCAGAGGGCGTCACACACACACCACATATCCATCTGAACACTAGAGGGCGTCTCACACACACACACACACACACACACCACATATCCATCTAAACACCAGAGGGCGTCTCACAGACACACACACACACACACCACATATCCATCTGAACACTAGAGGGCGTCTCACACACACCACATATCCATCTGAACACCAGAGGGCGTCACACACACACACCACATATCCATCTGAACACCAGAGGGCGTCTCACACACACGCACACACACCACATATCCATCTGAACACCAGAGGGCGTCTCACAGACACACACACACACACCACATATCCATCTGAACACTAGAGGGCGTCTCACACACACACACACACACACACACACCACATATCCATCTGAACACCAGAGGGCGTCTCACACACACACACACACACACACCACATATCCATCTGAACACCAGAGGGCGTCTCACAGACACACACACACACACCACATGTCCATCTGAACACCAGAGGGCGTCACACGCACACACACACACACACCCCGCTGCAGTAGTACGATAACGCACATCATTCCAGGAAACCCCTATCGCTGTATCTGAATAAACAGAAGATTGAAACGCTTTGATTAAGCATGACTAATAAACACACGACTGCCTTTTTCTGTGTGAGAAGCGCATCATCTCACTGAAGGACGAGCTCAACTGTCCTTATGAAGTGAGTTTGGAGTAAAAGCATGTTATTAAATGTTGTCTTTTGTTGGACAAGAGGTTCATAAATGCATCACACGTTTGGAAAGATGTTTGACGCGTGTTGCTTTTTCAAATGCACGTTATAAGCGACTCAAACTCGCAGATCTTTCAGAGTGAGCCGCGTTTACTGAGCCGTGCTTCACTGACACGCTGCGCATAACTAATAATCACAGACTTTGCCATTTCAAATCGTGATGAGCCAAATCAGTTTAAGTGCGATAATGTAGCATTTTCTTCATCCTCACGCTCTGTGTGTTTTCCAGAATGCTGCGGAACAATCGCATCGGCTGCATTCACAACGACAGCTTCACAGGCTTACACAACGTGCGTCTGCTGTCCCTGTATGACAACACGCTGACCAGCATCACCCCGGGAGCCTTCGACACACTGCAGAGCCTCTCCACCCTGTACGGACACACTGCTTTAGCATGAGCTGAGACATGTTTCCTCTAACCTGTAACTCCAGCTGGGAACGATAACTGAACCATCTCAGAACGTTACGAACAAACGTTCTTCCAGGAACGTTAATAGAACGCTCGTTCAAAGTTATCTGGCCTTTAATAATGCTCTCAAAGCACGTTATTTATACATCAGTTCCAGAAATTTTTTTTCTGAAATGTTCTGGTTGTACATTCGTATGTTACTTCTTGTTTCAGAACGTTCAGAGAATATTCAAAAGGAACATTCCCATAATATTTGCAAAACGAAATGTTCTTTTAAAGGAGTAGTTCACTTCAGAATTAAAATTTCCTGATAATTTACTCTCCCCCACGTCCTCCGTTCATGTATTTTTTTCTTCAGTCAAAAATAAAAGGTTTTTGAGGAACACACTCCAGGGTTTCTCCATATAGTGACTTCAATGGGGTCCAACGGGTCGAAGGTCCAGATGTGAGTTTCAGTGCAGCTTCAAAGTCTCGACACGATCCAGCCGAGGAATAAGAGTCTGATCTAGACAAACCAGCGGACATTTATAACAAAATACACGTTTATATACTTTTAACCACTAATGCTGGTCTTGCACTAGTTTTGCAATGCGTAATCAGGTTGAAAGGTCAAGCGTGACGTAGGAGGAAGAACAGACCCAGTGTTTACAAAGACAACGTGCAAAGACTAAAAGGTAAAACAAAGATGTCGGACGATTTTGAAGTAAAAAAAGAGATAAGAGTTTTTCGCTCTACTCTACATTTCTGAACCAGAACACCCGTGACCTTTCAACCTGATCACGTAATGTGTGTCGCATCACAGCTCGAGCAAGACCAGCATTAGTGGTTAAAAGTATATAAATGTAAAAAAAATTAGATCGATTGTTTGGCTAGATAAGACTCTTATTGCTCGGCTGGGATCGTGTCGAGACTTTGAACCTTTAGATACTATGTATCCAGGGTGGCTATATAATGGAATTTTGTTCATTCCATTCCCAAAATTAGACAGTAATCTTGCAAAAATGCAAAAGTTTGCTAACATATTTTAAGAAAGGCACACATAAAAATGTTTTACCCCTGTTTGCATCTGCAAGCCCCGCCTTCTAAATGAAAGAGCCAATCGCCAATTGGTAAAGTCATTGCATCACTGCAGCTTGAACAATTTTCCCATTCAAAGAGATGAAACTCTAAGAGGTGTTTCAAAGATGGCCGCCGAGTGAAATGACGTGCCTTATAGGGACTTTGGTTTGGTCATGCAGATGAGGCTAATTAATATGCATGTGTGTGTGGCAGAAACCTGCTGGCCAACCCGTTCAACTGCGACTGCCACCTGTCCTGGCTGAGCGTCTGGCTGAGGAGCCGCAAGATCGTGACGGGGAACCCTCGCTGCCAGCGGCCCGCCTTCCTCAAAGAGATCCCCCTGCAGGACGTCGCTCTGCCAGACTTCCAATGCGGAGACGGTGGGATCGACAGTCAAAACAACATTCATTCAGACACCCTCAACATTTCTCACATCATCACAGTTTATTCGCTATAGCTATAAATATGAACTCAGAGTTCTCAGTTCTTGCACACTGAGTCCGAAATTTTCATATGCGTATTTTCGTATTCGTGATTCGGTGGCTCTGAATCATCAAAACACCATTCGAACTCCATTCAAACAGCTTGCTACGGATGCGAAAAATGCAGAAAATTGAAACGGATCCGATTTTTTTTTATGACGGACGAATGTTTAGGAGGCAGTGTGCAAGCGTGATTGACATAACGTGAGCTCGTATTTCTTTTTTAACGTGCGAAAATTTCAGACGCGAATTTCGGACTTAGTGTTCAAGGGCCTTAACACTGCAGAAAAAACACTGCCACAAAACATGGTCAGGTCAAAGTTTCAGAATAATATTTGGTGCCAAATTTTTATAGATTTTACTGGTAGTCACTGTATGAAGAATATTTGGGTATAATATGTCACAGTTTACTTTATTCTTCTCTCCTCACTTACATAAATGAACTATAGTGTCCTGCACAGACTAGTGAAAAAATATCAAATATTATATCTGGTGTCTGAATAATAGTTGGTTTGACTGTAATTCAGCGAGCTGCATGTGTGTATGCCCAGTCCAGTGTTGTGCGAGTGCTAACGCTGGTGTGTCCTCAGATCACGAGGAGGCGAGCTGCTCTCCGCCGGCCCAGTGTCCCAGCGAGTGCTCCTGTCTGGAGGCGGTGGTGCGCTGCAGCAACAAACACCTGCACCTCCTGCCCAAAGGCATTCCTCGCAACGTCACCGAGCTGTGAGTCTCAGACACAACGAGCCAAAGCTATTACACTGTGTGTCCTGATCAGGGTTTGCAATTAACTTTTTTACTCACCAGCCAATTTGGCAAGTTACTGGCCATTCAGAACTTCTACTAGCCAAAATAAGAGAGAAATAAACCAGATTAACTACATCAGATACTGTATATATATGATCAAATTTGGGTTTCATACAATTATTTCTTATTCAAACAAAATCCTCATCCAGCATCTCCTCTCTTCATCTTTCATCCTCATCACCACAAATGTGTTTTAGGTGGACAGATCAATACAGGACAGAGAACATCAAAAAAGATTTAGGATGTTGGAAAATAACAATGCTCTTTAATCTTCGCTATTGCTTCAATCCAAATGAACAAGCGTGCCGTTATTTGTTGTGTAGTGACGTGTGTGTGTTCAAGTAAGCCAGATATGAGCAGATCTGTGCAGTACGCTGTATTTAATATATCATGAGGACTCAGTGTTTGCGCTTAATCTGTGCAGATTTGTCTTACTTGAACTTCCCCAGCAAAGTGAGTAAACATAATAAGTAACGCCAAACTGGCTCGTGATTTGACAGCTTAACCCGCCAGCTGATCTTTACCCGTATATGGCGGGTGTTAATCTCAAACCCTCGTCCTAACCATAGACTGTAAAAAAATATGGACGTAGTGTGCGTGACATCACCTGAATGTTTCTGAAGAGCATTTCTGAAGCCCAAAGTGGGCGGAGCGGGCCGTCGCCATCTTGGCAGCGTCACTCCCGGATAAACGAAAATGTGGAGCGAGGCGGATTAGCTGAGATGACGTGACGCTAACGCTAACAGACAAATGGCTACTAGTGACAACAGCGGCAATCCACCTGTCACTCAAGTGGCCACGCCCTTAATTATGCAGAATTTCCTGGTTGCGTATGCATCCCTGAAGGAGGGAACGAAGGACATAGTCGACGTCGACTTAATGGGGATCACGCCAGGGAGCCAATCATCTTCGAGTACTATTGAACGAGCCAATGGGAATTGGCGTGCGTGATAACATCACACACTCCGTCACATGGATCGGGCCGGGTGTCTCTACTGCGGCCGGCTCCAAGCTGAGGCCTGGCTGGAGGCTGCTGCGGAGGCCCAGCGGGAGCTGCGGCAGGGGAACGCCCTCGGCGACGAGCAGGCGGAGGAACTGCCACCGGCGGCGGGGTGGAGGCAGCATCGGGCCGCCGGGGCAGGATGTGCCGGGTGGCCTCCTTCTGCGCTTGGGCCGCGTCGCCCACCAGCCCAACCTGAGAAACTGGGGAGACCAGGAACCGAACCTTGTCCGCATCCGCCATATCAACCAGGCTGAGCCAACGATGGCGCTCCTGGACCTCTAAGGTGGACATCGCCAGACCGATCGCGCATGCCACGTCACTCGTGCCCCGGAAGGCGAGGTCGGAAGCACTGCGGTGCTCACCTATGAGCGCACAGTCTGGGACTTGCCCCCACAGGCCTTGTAAGCTCTGCCCGTCGGAACAGACGAGAACTCACAGGCCTTAGGGGGGAAACGAGGATCCCCCCAAAAGGCAGCGGCCGCCGGACACAGGTGCCCCTGTGTCGCGACAGACCGCTCCACTGGAGGGATAGCCTCGCAACCCTTCACCGCTCCTCCCTCAAGGGTAGTGAGGGGGAAAAGCTATTCAGGCAGTTTCTGGCAGAGAAAGGTGCCGTCCACAACCTGTTAAGCTCTCCATGCACTTCGGGAAAGAAAAGCACTGGGGCGGCGAGCTGAGAACCAGCGCGGCCCGCCCCGAGATACCAATCCTCCAACCGAGACTGAACAGGACACGGTGGAGGGTTCCACTGGAGCCCGGCAGCCTGGGTGACCCGTTTCAGCATAGCTGACATTTCTGGATCTGGTTCGGGCAGCGTTAAACTCCCAGAGGGAGATAACACAGCCGAGTCGTCATCTCCAGAGGCCAGCTCACCCTCCGATGCTGCTATCGACATCTAATCCTCTGGGGGAACCCCAATTGAAATTGGTCTGATTGGTCCATTACAGAGGGACCAGCACATCTAACAGGAACTCCATCGACTGCAGTGTGATGGAGGAGTGAGGAGCCCACAGGGAATGGTTACCGGGCGAGACCTCCATCACTATCCTCCGTTCACCCATCCCACACGGCACCCGGGGGTGGGGCAAGGTAATGGGAACTCGCGCTTGACGAAGGCAAGTCTTGATCTCAACACCGCCACAGTCATATTTCCGCAATGGGAACATGTACCGCTCACAAAAGATGCTTCAGCGTGCTGTAAGCCCAAACACGAGATGCAACAATTGTGACCGTCAGAGAGGAAAAGGGAACGACCGAATCCAGAAACGCACAGGTGGAATGACATCTTGAAAAAGACGCAAACGCACCCGTGTTGCTCTTTCAGGAAATAGGACCCATCACCAGTGCCGGAGCACACAGTGGAATGACCGCGGCAACACTGAACAGTGATCTGAAACAGTGAAGCACTCACTCTTCCGCCCTCTAACCAGCCGTCAACACACACAAACATTTAGAAATTTGTTGCTGTTAAAGCTGGCGATCACCTCTGCACTCGCGCTGTAGAAACCACCAGCACTGGGAGAGTCTTCCAGAAGAACACCGACACACTCGGTCGTTGTAAACAACGGCACTCTTCAGAGACATCAAACGATCGGCTCCGAAGCAAAAGGCAACTAGTGCGTGCATCCACTTCCGTATTATACCTGCGCCGCGGGGGTGGAGTGTGTGATGTCATCACGCATGCCAATTCCCATTGGCTCGTTCAATAGTACTCGAAGATGATTGGCTCCCTGGCATGATCCCCATTCAGTCGACGTCGTCTACGTCTGATGTTCTCGACTGAAAGGGAACTTTAAGGCTTAATAAAATTTAAACGGATGAGTTATAAAAAATATTCACCCCCCTCACAGTTGTCATGAAGGGCAAAATTAGCTATATAGACCAAAACCCCTTTTTGCACCAGGCTGTAAACATGTTTTTTTCTGCTGTAAAGTTGAGCAATTTAACATGGGGGTTTATGGGATTGACTCTCTTTTGGAGCCTGTCTCTAGTGGCCAGTCGATGAACTCCAGCGTAAGTCTCTTCCGTGTTGATTCACGAGAGAGAACGGAAGGTGCAAGGAGAAGGACTGCATTTTTCTTTATTTAATCAGGGACAATACACATTAATAACATGAAAAAATCAAGATTTAGCCAAATAAGCTCATTTTCACCTGCAGTCCCTCATACAAATATTTTTTGGAGTGTTGTTGCTGGTTACAAAAACTCTTTAATGTCAATTCTTTAATAAACTCTGAGATGATCAGCTCCCTTATCAAATCGCAGTGTTACAGGATACAAGCTACTTTACACACATACAGTTTCAATTATTCTGACAAACATTTTTTGGTAACACTTAACAATATGGTTCCATTACCAACATTAATTACCATGAACTAAAAATTAAAAGTAATTTTCAAGCATGTATTATTAATCTTGCTTAATGTTAATTTCAACATTTAAGAATACATTATTAATATCAAAAGTTAATATTATTGAATTTCATTTAATTTCTCTTTATTTGAAAGGGGACAGTGTACATTTATCAACATTAAAACAATGTAAATGTACCCGAGTGAGCTCAGAAGTGCTCATTTTCATCGGTAGTCCCCCAGCCAGGTGTACAAAAG